>JAYJMB010000014.1:107971-115471 GCA_036873735.1 Pouteria campechiana
TTACTTGATCAGTATCACCATGCGAACTCTCCAGTGGAGCGTTCTTTCAAGCGGGGGAGAATTTATGGGGATTGTGAAATTCATATATATTCTAAGCGCAGTTATAGCAATTAGGGTTTGCTTAGTTGGTTAGGGATTTTGAGAGTATTTTGGTATTTTGCTTATTACATGTATTTTATGTATGTTAAGGTTTTTGCTTTTAAGTCTATAAATAGGGTAACTTGTATTAGGGATAACACTGAATTGTTGAAATACATTGATTGCTTCTTTGTTTGCCCTAATCCTCCATAATTTCTTCCCTACTTCTACCATTTCTTCCCTTCTCCTCCCCTTGAGAGATTTCTTCCTCTTTCTACTTGTCCTGCATCAATAGTAGCATGAGATTTTGCATTGATAAGATAAAAAAGTATCCACTTGTATAGATGATTTGTTTAACTAGTTGTAAAGAGCTTAAGTGTTCTCCAAAATTGATTTGATGTTGAGACACCATGAGTTGAAGATCAAGCAGTCAGATGTATCAAACACCACTTCAAGGACCAAATATGGCTTCATGAGTTTCTAGTAGGTTGACGAATGCCTTGACAACCTTCATGGGATTGATGAACAGGATTTGCAAAAAGTATTTGGATCAATTTGTGGTGATTTTCATAGATGAAATTTTGATATATTCTAAGAATCGAGAGGAGCACAAGGAGCATTTGAAAATTGTGTTGCAGATCTCAAGGGAGAAGAAGTTATATACCAAACTCAATATGTGTGAATTCTGGTTGGATAGCATAGCATTCTTAGGGCATGTCATTTCCAAAGAGGGGCAGCTGTGGATCCTGTAGTGGTGAATTGGGTGAGACAGACCCATGACTGTGTTAAAGGCATGTAGCTGTTTGGGAATGGCTGGTTATTAGAGCAGGTTCGTTGAAGGATTTTCATTGTTGGTAGTGCCATTAACTGAAGTAACTCAAAAGGGGGTTAAGTTCATGTGGTCAGAGGAGAGTGAGTAAAGCTTCTAAGAATTGAAGATGTGATTGGCTACAATATCAGTCTTAACATTGTCTAATGGTAGTGGTGGATTTGTAGTTTACAGTGATGCATCTAAGAAGGGGTTTTGGTGTGTTCTTGTGTAGCATAGATGGGTGATTGCATATGCTTTGAGGCGGTTGAAGCCCCATAAGCATCATTATTCCACACATGATTTGGGTAGTAGTAATTTTCACATTGAAGATATGGACGCACCATATATATGGCGAGAAGCACAAAATCTACACTAACCAATAGAGTTTGAAGTATATTTTCACTTAGAGGGAGTTGAATATGAGGTAGAGAAGGTGGTTAGAGCTATTAAATAACTGTAACTTAGAGATTTACTATCATCCTAGTAAGGCTAACGTGATGGCTGATGCACTAAGCTAGAAGTCAAGAAGCAATTTGGCAACTTTGATCACAGGTTAGGAGTTCGTCAAGGCTATGAGTAGATTGGATCTAGAAGTATGTACTCCAGAAGGTCAATTTACTTAGTGTCCAATAGATAGTGTCCAGTAGATCGAACTCACCTTGGTAGAGATCTGATTGGCATAGGAGGATTCCAATTTTTTGAAAATTAGAGAGAAGGTCACACCAGATATGAACAAACTTCGAAAATATGTTAACATATTTACTATTTTTGATAAAATATAGGTGTGTCTGAAATTATCAGCAAAATATACCGGCATATCTAGAAAATGTCCTTTTTGGATCTCTTCTCTCTTTAATTCTTCTCTCAAATCTTTCCCAAATTCTTCCCTTCTATTCTAATATCTGATTTCCTCTTCTTTTCCTCTATTGAGAGAGTCTACTTCTTTCTTCCAAAGTATTCCTCCTTTCCATTCTATTAGAGCTTTTTGGTTCTACATCAATTTGGCATAGGGCATCTTGTTCTACTTCAAAAACATATGGAGATACAACTTCTTGAGCACAATAAAGGGAAGGAATTAATATTGTTTTTCCTTTACATTTGCTAAAGATAGAGGGGAGAGATTTCAAATTTCGCCCTTTAAGCTATAGCTGCTAAAGAATACAATGCAGGCAGGAATCGTTTGGAAAGTTTCTCATGTTTTTGTGTTTCCAAGATGTGCTTGTTGTCAATTCTCAGGTTCAAATTTTTCGGCAACAACTTGAGCTTGCCAAGGAGCTAGAGAGACCAGTTTCTGTCCATTGTGTTCGTGCCTTTGGTGATCTTATGGAAATAATGCAGTATGGTTCTTCATGCCATTTATTTTGATATTCAACAAAATTTCTTTACATATAGTGAGAAGAATAGAAAATATGCCCTATGATCATTGTTTATATCTGTCTTATGGGAAGATATACTCTCTCTTGTTTTGAAGATATTGAAATAATCTTGTAAACATTACTGACGACTGTTGAGAATAGATAAGGTTATTATTCCTCCATGCACTAAAATTTGTATATCATGGTATGTCCTTTTCATGCTTTATGTGATCAGATATACTCATGTTCTTCTTTCATCATTAGATGCACAGGGCCATTTCCAGCTGGTGTTATTCTCCACTCCTATCTTGGATCTGCTGAGCTTGTTCCTGGATTGGTGAAACTTGGGGCTTATTTTTCTTTTTCTGGGTTCTTGATGTCTTTAAAACCTCAGAAGGCTAAGAAAATGCTTAAGTTGGTTAGTCAGATCAGTTATATTGTTGATTTGAATAAGCTTGTACAAAAAAAGTTATATTGTTGATTTGAATAAGCTTGTACAAAATGCATGATAGCCCCCTCTTCCTTGATTCCTATCACATGAGTAATTGGGCCAAGCATGCCATGCCCACCAAGCATCGCAGTTCCTTGTTATATAAGATTTAAAACGTCACAATGGAAGGGTTCCAAATTTCTTATTCATTCTGTAGGTACCAACTGAAAGAATTCTGTTAGAGTCAGATGCACCAGATGCGTTGCCAAAGGCAAATGTAAGTTCTCTGCTATGGGTGGAAGGTGATCCCTCAGTATCCCCCGAACCGCAGAGTCAAGGACGAAATTCAGATTCAAATGATGGTGGATCTTCTGATCAGGCACATGATACTGTGAGTGATTCATCAGTTTTGCCAAAGGAGACACTCAATCATCCAGCTAATATTCACATTGTAAGTTCATTCTTTGTTTCTAAGTGCACCAGTTATCACAGAAACAGGAGCTTGCTAAAACCTTCAAATAAAAAATATGCAGTAACATTATAATCTTTTTTTTGATTCTTTGTTAGTTCACTTTATCCATAATATTAAGTACAAGACCTTGTATTAAGCTTTAAATCTTTTTCTCTAGGGAAGCATCCAAAACTTATTGATAATGTATGCTTTTTATTTTATTTTATTTTATTATCAATATGAAAGTTCAATGTTTCTCTAATCCTCAATTTTATTATGCCTACTAGTCATTTTATGATGGCCATTTCAGTTTTTCATAGTTTTGAATATGTGACATCTTTTCCGTGCCAAAGTGACAAAATCCATCTTCAGGTATTAAGTTATGTTGCATCTCTCCTCGAGATGCCACAAGAAGAGCTTGCAGAACTGAGCTTCAAAAATGCAGTACGGGTGTTCTCTTTCCCAGGATCAAAAATTTGCGGAGATAACTAAATGTTTTTGTCCTTCTGAAGTTCTTGAGCCAAAACATGTTCCTGTTTGGGATATTTTCAAACACCATGATCTGTTGTAACTTGCTAAGTATTTATTTATATTTATGGATAGGTTTTAAAATTGTAATAATTGCTGCTACTAATTCAAGTTTGTAGATAATCTATCTTTCTTGATTATTTCTGCCTTTTTATTTCCGATATGCGAAATTGGTCCATGTGGAGCCAGAATTTCTTTTAATGGGGATTAGAATGCAGTTGCGAAATGAAAACCATCTCTATTTTCTGTAGCTCCACACAATGGCAGAACCAGGAGCTGTCGTTGGGTTCGGTAAATTAATATAACAATTAGTTAATTACACTTAAATAGCCAAAATAAATAAGCGGAATAATGCCATGTTACCGTTTGGAGATTGGAGCCTTGTCATTTTCATATATTATAATATTTTCATTAAATCCAGGCCACCCATCGTGTTTCCGCCTGTATCTATTTTTGTGATATGCTGATCGAAAATTTATACAAGTCATCGTAAATAAAAAATCACTGTATTGATTGAAAGAACTTTTATTGCGTGTTAATATTTCTAGGTTTCCAAATGAAATGATTTTTGATACCTGAGCAGAATAAATAATATAAAGCATGCTAGTAGTATTGATCCAATTAAAATTTCGTAATTTATAAACAAGCAAAAGCATATCTCCCAAGGGAAAGTTTATACTAGTAATACTACTAGCATTTGTAACTTAGAAAGGAGGGCACTGTTGTAATTTTACAATGAGGGTATGTTTTAAGAAATATGTGAACACAAGAATATTTATTAATTTTCATATTTTTTGAGCAAAATTCAAAATCTGATCTGTCTAGTTTATCGATTCTATGTAACATACAGTTTTTGTGAAGAGCTTTTTCAACAAATTTGTTTATAATTTTTTAAAATGCAAAAATAAATGATTAACTATTAATTGCAATTAGCAGTTGTTTTTATCTAAATTCCTCCTCCCACTTATAACTAATAAGTACTATGATATCTCTTTAACTCTAATTAAAAATATTCATGTATGGGATATGTGAGGGAATGAGTCATTGGTAGAGAGGGAGTCATGCTTTCAATATCATGTTGGGTATGGATTTTCACTGGACCTGACAATTTGCGAAGAGCATGCCATTGTAGTTGCAGAAGTGAGCCCTTTCACCTTTCTAAACGCCGCAGACGATGGACGAAACAGCTGCAATGTCGATTGCGTTTGTCGGGTGAAAGTAAGGGAATAAGCATATTTTTAACAATGGAAAGGGTATGTAGAGATGGGTTTCTGTAGAAATCAGGAAATCGTAAGAAAGAAGAAAAGATTTCATGGATGAAACATTGAAGGCAGCAAGGTTTCTTCAAGAATCAGAAAATGGTAAAAAAGAAAAAGTGATTTCAAGGAGTTAACGTTGGAAGCAGCAAAGTGTTTTGGGAGAAAATGGAGGGCAAAGGTAGCATAGTTTTTGCGTTGTTGATGGCATATTATTGTATTTTTTAATATGTTGAGATTAGAATTTTACATGTAATATGGGCATGGTAGAAAACGAAAATCTGTAATATGGGCATGCTAGAAAATGAAAAATCTAGATTCCAGCATGTCTTCCTCATCTCTCCAAGTCTGGAGATGAGGAGGACATGCTGGAATCTAGATTTTCGTTTTCTAGAATGCCCATGGAAGCTCCAGACATCTGAACTGGTCCAAAAACATCGTGAATGCATTTTTTAAATAGGATATTCAAATAGGATGGTGGTCTCAACTGAATGATAGTTGGGACTTGGGAGAAATGGATTTTCGTATTGTACTTCAAGATTAGAATGTTGTGGATGGATTGAAGACATGGGGAGAGCAGCAAATATTACACATGCCCATGAATGTTTGCTCTCTGAAAAGTTTTCTACCGGCACATGAATGCATTCTTGGGCTAGACCAATTTAAATCAGCAATTGACCCACACCAAGTCAATTCTGGTTCAGCCTAAAAAAGCATTTTAAAGTGCAGTTGACACTTGAAAGCTATTTCATTATTATTTGAATGAATGCAATTTTGATGGACCATATACAAAAAATCCTCATTATTATTTGACACATTTAGAAATAGTTAATTTTTCCGACTTTAACATTAAGACTTAAGAGCATATGGAAACTTGAAAACAAATGACAAATTTTAACTGTAATTCTCCAATGAAAAATTCATTATTGATGAATGCAAAAAAGAGATATTGCATTAGACGAAAAGTGGGCCAAAAAAATGAAAAACTCCAACAATTAAAACGCTGGATGATTGTCATTATCATCATTCTTCACAGGCTAGATGCTGAAACTCGTCTCAGATTTAGGTGGTGGTGGAGGCCAAGAATGAGATGCAGCTACTCATGGCACATTCACCTTTAGGTTAGGGTGTGTCGCAGTGGGGTTGGTGTTCAACCTATTCTGATCCAAAAGACATTGGGGATGATGTTTAGGTGAGCGGGATCATGGAAAGTGGGGTGGGAAGTTAAAAAATATTTTCAATAAGTTTCAAGTAGCCACGGCCGCATACTTGAACCTGAGCGTACGGAATCGGTTCCATTAAACCAGCAAACATACATATACACACACATCCATGGCTGTGTTCAGTTAAAATTTATGTGGGCCCCACCAGTCAGATTTTGTAGAACTGTGCCACCCATTTTATCATTATTAATTTAATAATGATATTTAAAATCATTTTAATCAGAAATGTATGTGGGTCACACATAAGATTTGAATTTTAAGAGGCCTGTGTACTTTTAAATAAACAATGAAACTTTCTAAAGTATTCATCTTATCTATAATATTATTTGTATAGGATTTTATAAAATTTTAATGTTTAAGTGAATAGATCCAAGTAAATTTTAATTTTTATGTATATTTTTATACCTTTTTAAATGATATGGCCCATACAAGATTCTAATTGAAATAATCTCTAATATCTTTATTAAATACATAATTTATAAAATGATGAAGATGGAACCCAAATGAAAACAATATACTAATTCACTTTAGTTGTATATGTACTATCGAAGTTTTTTTCTCTCTCTATATATATATTGTATACTTTAAAAATAATTTTAATTAAAAAGATAAATAATAAAATATTTAAAATAATTTTTTATTGACACAACCCAGCAGCTCGGCAAGTTCGGCGTGATTTGTTGGACTCAATGGAGGTAATTCAAATCTCAGCAAAATGATTGAGTTAATCTTGGATTCAAAACAGAGGAATGTTGATGCAGAATATATCTCGAATTATATTTTGGAATATTGACGCGTATATCTTAAATTCAAAATAACTCAAATTATTCCTAGATCGTCTTGAATTTTATGCTACCCATTATATGATTTTTATGTAATTTGTTATCTAAGTTTTGTGTTTAAATAGAGGACGTGTTCCTCAACATTTTGTAACCAAGAAATAAAAACATCTAGCTATGTTCAAGAATACAAAGCAGACTTACTTCTTCCTTCTCTTTTTCAATTTTTCTTCTTGGTATCAAAGCCACTATGAACACAGCAAAACCCAACAACTCAAATAGTCTCCAAATAATCATGACTTCCCTCTCTCTCAACATTAGAAATTTTATTACTCTCAAACTCAGTCCCACAAATTATCCATTGTGGCCTGAACAAGCCTTGACCCTTGCAGAATGCCAACATTTGCTCAATCACCTTACCAATGAAGATCCTGCCCTACCTAAATACACCATACCAAATCCCACAAATGAACAAACTCCTGCACCAAGAATGACTGAAGCATACATCACATGGCGAAAGGTGGATCATCTTCTTCGAGGCTGGATAATTGGAACACTATTTGAAGAAACACTTGGTCTCCTTGTTAAG
>JAYJMB010000014.1:117971-128862 GCA_036873735.1 Pouteria campechiana
ATTCTTGGCCAATATCCCTCGTGAACCTCACAACATACGATCTGCTCTAGCTCACCCTAGGTGGAAAAATAATGATTGAAGAACTTGAGGCTCTGCACAAAAATCAGACCTAGAGACTTGTTCTAGCACCTTGAGCATGCATGTTATTGGTTCTAAGTGGGTGTTCAAGACAAAGCTCAAACCTGATGGTTCATTAGATAGACTCAAAGCCCGTATTGTGGTATCATCAAGTGGATGATCTGCACTACAGTGAAACCTTCTCTCTAGTCATCAAACCTAAAACTATCAAAATGGTCATCACTATGGCTCTTGTTAAAAGGTGGTCCAAATATCAACTTGATATAAAAAATGCATTCCTTCATGATTTAATTTCAGAAGACATATATATGAAACAACCTCCAAGAATGGTAGATCCCAAACATCCAATATATGTGCAAGCTTCAAAAGGCTCTCCGTGGTCTCAAACAAGCACTCATGCTTAGTTTGATTGGTTTAGTTTTTTTCTTCATAAATATGGATTTTTTTGTAGTCTAGCCAACCCATCTTTTTTTTATTTTTCACTTTAATCTTGGAACACTAATTCTTCTTCTTTGTGTAGATGATTTACTCCTCACAGGTTCCTCAACAACTGTAGTACTAACCTTCATTCAACTCTTGAACTCTAAATTTGCAATGAAGGACTTGGGACAAATTCTTCACTTCCTTGGCATCGAGATCTCTCAAACATCTGATGGTCTTCACTTGTCCCAATCTCACTATGCACTTACCATCCTTGAAAGGGCCAACATGGTTGATTGCGAGCCTATGAGCACACCACTTGAAGCCAAAACCAAGAACTCATCAAATGATGTCTTGCTAGAGGATCCAAGTTATTTTAGAGGCCTAGTTGGTGCTTTACAATACCCAACTCTCACAAGACCAAATATTTCATACAGTGTGAATTATGCATCATAATTCATGCATATTCCTCCTATTATGCATTTAAAAATGGCTCGTAGTATCTTAAGATATGTTAAAGGCATAATTAATATAGGTTTACATTTTACTTCCAATACAACACTTGATCTTTGTGCTTTTTTTAATGCAGATTGGGTAGGGTGTCCTACCATAAGGTGATCCATCACTAGTTTCTGTATGTTTCTTGGAGGAAATCTCATCTCTTGGTGTACAAAAAAATAGCATACGATCTCTCGGTCGAGCACCGAAGTAGAGTATCGAGCCATGGAAAACACAACAGCTGAACTTACATGAATGTCATTTATCCTTAAAGATCTTCACATTCCATTGCCGTCAACACTGACTCTCTACTATGACAACATAAGTGCTCCTCATATGACAATAAATCTGATGTTTCATGCTCATAGAAATCACATCGAGTTGGATTACCATTTTGTGCGCCAACGAGTTGCACTTGGACTTCTCATCACTCAATATATCTCCACTACAAATCAAATAGCAGACCTCTTCACCAAACCAATGTCAAAGACTACACTCAATAACTTTCTACCCAAACTCTACCTCCAACCCCAACACAATTTGAGGGAGGGTATTGGCACAACCCAATAGCTCGACAAGTTCGGTGTGATTTGTGGGACTCAAAGGAGGTAATTCCAAATCTCAACAAACATTACAACAAAAATGACCAAATGCATTCAACATTTTGGCTGCATTAAGTCAAATGCAGGGAAAAAAATTCATAGCTAGTTGGTTGCATTTGCCTTGTTGTATATACTCAAATATAGTCATTTCTCAATTTGCTTCATCTGGATAAATGTAACAGCTGTTTATTTCACTGCAACTGCCTAAATGTAGTCAACTATTCATTTTGCTGCACATGCCTAAATGCAGCAATTTCACTACATCTGCCTATAAGCAGCTATTGTTCATTTCGTTGCACTTGTATAAACACAACAATTGCTTATTTCGTTGCATTCGCCTAAATGCAGCATCTGTTTATTTCGTTATATTTGCCTAAATGCAGCAAGTGCTCAACTCACTGCATCTGTTTAAACATGGCAACCCTCATTTCGCTGCATCTGCCTAAATACGACAACTACTCATTTGACTGCGTCTACCTATAAGTAACAACTATTCATTTCATTGCATCTGTATAAATGCAGCAATTGCTTAATTCGCTGTATTTGCCTAAATTTAAATATAGCAACTATTCATTTCGCTATATCTACCTAAATATAATAAGTTATTGATTTGCTGCATTTGATATAATTAAGTGATTTTCTTTCATATTTGATAATTACAATTATGATACCTGTTCCTGCTATAATAATTATGCAATTATGATTCATGTTCCTATTATAATAATTGGATAAACACCAACAACCAAAAATTAAGATGCATCATGTGAAGTGTAAATCAACAATTAGGCAAATTATATGATATTTAAACAAATATGATAAACAGTTATCTGACATCTACCAAAATAAAATACAAAGATGGACATAATAATGAGGGTCACTCACAAATCGAGGCCTCTCAATATAAATTACATAAGAAAAATAATATCTAATTCAAGTAAAGAGTCCATCATCTTCATATATCTACTCAAGTGTCCTGGCTCCCCTTATTATTAGGCATTCCTGTTCATGAGATAATAAATATGTGTTATAAATGTAGTATGAAATAAGTAAGCATAAGAAAATTAGCATTTAGTGAATGGGTAATCAAAATTATGCATCATCAACATCCAAAATAGTAATGAATATCCTTCAAGCCATGTTGAAATTGCTACAAGATATCTATTTGGTAACATACAAGTGGATGTATAAAAATGTAGCCACAATCATTATCCCTTTAAAAATTAGCAATAACACATATATAGACAATGTAGAAGTTACTACCTCAATTTTGCCTGTATTTATGCTCAAATATGATATAATCATAAAGGATATAAATGTCATGTATAAGATAAAACATCTATATATGTATATATATTATTTTGATGTGTTGGCAAGAATACAATAAATCATAGATTAAAGACTCAGACGGATCCTGTGCATCTTGCCAAACTCAAAATAAACTGACTTGGACACAGTATTGTTTGCCACCTGACAACATCTAACTTGGATGAATTGCATCTTTCACTTGCCAAACAATACTTTGATGTGTGGCCAAGTCACCACATGAATCTGTTGAGATGTCAAACCATTTAACTGTTGCAACCACAACATGTCTTGCCAACTTAGAGTAAAGGGCCAATTTGTTTTTGTATATTAGCATAGAGGGTCATTTGTTTGTGAGTACCAGTACAGAAGTTAGTAGGGCTACAACTATAACCCAATGTAGTTGAAAAGTAGAGGATAATGACGCAAAAAAACTTTATTCTCAAATTTACCAACCAACTATGCTCATGGAGTCCCAAAACTTTTGGATACGGAATTTTTGAAATAACCATTCTTATTTCCTAATTATGATGATAAGTGTAAACCACTAGCATCACCATCATTATACACTATTTTCCTATTACCCAACTAAGTGGACTTACATGCATGAATCTTATTTTTACATGTCCTGGACTATATACTTGGTTCGTTCATTTTTCTCCATGTATTTTCCAATAGGCTCCATCTATATTCTTGCTAGTTTTCATGTTGCTATCTAACAATCCAAGCCAAAAAGGCACAAATTAATTTGAAACTTCCAAGGGACATGTGTATGCTCCAAATAGTTGAACTAACAACATATTTCCTAAAATTGCTAGCTAAAATGAACTCGATGCACTTATAAATATATTAAAAGCATAAGCAATAAGTGCTAGAATTAGTACAATGTTAATAAAAGAAGGCACTAATAAACATAGTAAGCATGACAGTCTTAGAAATTTCACAACATGCATTGCCAACTATTTACATGAATTGGTATATACAAAATGAGAAATAAAAACAAATACAGAAACTTATCATGCCTAAAATATCAAATTGTAAAAGCCTATGGTGAATAATGAAAAACCACTTACTTAAGGTTAGCATAATTGGAAGATTTTTAAATAACTCATAGGACTACTAACCAGCTAAAAACTCCTAAAGTTTCCATCTCATGTCGATAAGCCCCTCCATCAATATGATCCCTATTTGAAACAAGGGTCCCAGAAAACTAAAGCAACAAAGATACTTGTAAAGATAAATATGCCTGTCACTAAAACTTTCAAAATTTTCCTCATTCCAACTACATCTCAATGTATACTTTCCATGAATAGACCAGAACAGCAGTGAACATTCAAATCAAGAGAAAGAAATTCGAACTCTTAGCTCCCCACAAATAGAATAAGATTTACAAGGCTAACAGAATATAAAAAATACTTAAACAACAAACAACACCTAACCCAAAAAAAGTAGGAAACAGAAATACTTTCTCTATTTCAAGTGAAAAATGCCTCAAGGATACAAGGAATGCATCATGAAATAATAAGTGCTAGCTAACCTGGTGAAACCAAGCTGCCTCAACTAAGTGTGCACCATATTCTTCAAGCATTTCATATAGAAGCACAAATGCCTCCCATCACTGCTGACCATTCAGGCAAGGCTCATATGCAATGTAAATTTGGCCTACACTTAAGGGATTTGGCTTCCTTTTTACGCCCATTTTTCCCTCTTTGTCATACCACATATTATTGAAGAATTCTTATTATTACGTGTGTTAGCTTGTGAAACAATGTGGTGGCATTGACTATCTCCAGTCCTGAATTTGCAAGAATTATAGCCCAGTGATAGTTTCAAAATACGCAATGATTGCTTTCTCACGAAGGCAACTTTAACAACCTAGCACACCAATTGTGAATGAGTCATAGGAGCAAGGCAAGGAGAGGAAGAGAGAGCATATAAAAAAATAGAAAAAATGAGAAAAGAAAGAATATTAAGCAAAATGAAAGAAAGAAAATGTGTAAGATGGAATAGATCCAAGATTAGCAGAGGATGGAACGATTTGGGTTGTTAGCAGCAAAGGATGGAATAATTTGGGTTGGCTGCAGCAATTAACAGGAGAGGGAAATGGGTTTTGATTACCGTTAGCAGAGGAGATGGGTGGGTTTGGGTTGCCAGAATCGAAATCTTGCCAGTCAATAGAGGAAATGTCGATCAAAGATGGACAACAGCCATTCGGAGAAGGAGAAAGGGAAGCGGATCTCTTCTTTGGAGTGGGCGAACAGTGATGGCAGTCGGTTGTTGGAAATGGGAGCCGGGAGGGATTTCTTGCGGTAATGGCTGCGATGGTAGTCGATAGTCGGCAATAGGGAAGTGCGGGAAGGGAAAGTGTTAGGGAGATGGTTTTGGGAATGGGGCGTGAGCGGGCAGGCTTTTGCTCTTCTATCCTCTCAACTTTCTTATCTAAGTAAAACTCTATTTCCCATTAACTTTCTTAACTAAGTAAAACTTTGTTTAAAGTAAGGGAATGGATCTCTACTGTAATATTGCAAACTCTCGAGCCTTCTTTATCCAAAGTTTTGATGGAAAGAACTTTTTAAAGAAAGCTTCCTTAAATATGTCCCAAGTAACTTCTGTCTTTACTCTCTCACGGCCTCTCCTTTGAGTCATCCACTAGCGATGGGCCTTACTCACCAATTTGAAGGTTGCAAACCAAACCCTCCGGTGATCTGAGTAATTCAAAAAATTAAAGGCCTTGTCCATCTCATCCAACTAGTCTTCCGCTACTGCACTATCTCCCCCAGCAAAGATGGGAAGACTCATTATGTGGAAAGAATCAGAGTCTTTTCTTTCCTGCACTTTCTTGGAACTCTTCTTAGGATGTTTGCCTTTTTTTGTTATCCGCTGAGTAGCTGCTGATTGGGACTCACCTGTCCCTTCTACTATTATAGTCTGTCCTCTGGTTGTTCTACCCTGACTACCAATGATAGCCTATGTTGGCTACTCTCCCATCGGCTGTCCTGGTCCTGCAGTAACATAAGGAATATCCTCTCCTTAACCTCACCAGTCAAGTATAGCGGTCTAGGATATGTCTTGCACCTCCACCTAATTAGTCAAAACCTGTGGAATCTATAAAGTAGGTTCAACTGCTGCTATTTGAGGCGGAGCAGGCTGGGATGGCCCTGCCACTATCTACTGCTAAGAGATCATAAGCAACTCACGCAGCTCTTGCAGCTATCTCACCACTTCATTCATAGTAGCCTACTAGCTGTTCATTCTCTCTTTCAAAATTAGGTCCCCTTTTGATTTAGCAGGTGGCTGACTAGGACTAGTTGCAGTATAAGGCTAAGTTAGTCAACTAGTCGCAGACATCCCGGATCAAGCATTGTCTTTAGACCCATCTCTCTCTGCAATATATAAATATTAACAATAATTCAATGTTTAGTGAAAACAATACACCAAAAAGAATGAAATATGATTCAATGCGCTATCATTCTTTAAAGAATCCTTAAAATATAAGTATCTATTTAAGGCACCCATTTCTATCCCACTTTTTCTTTTATTTGTATTCAGTCCTCTTACGCATCATGTACATCTTGTTCCAAGTGCAATTTGCTCTGATACCAACTGTCACATCCTGGCCTAAAACAATATAAATAAATGTCATTTTTAAACCAAGAGTGAATTCTCTCTAGACCTATTTCACTTAAGATAATACACAATCACATAAATAAAAAGAGAATCATAATAAATAACAATACATGTTAATTCTAAAATACAAGTCTCATACATCAATAAACATAAATCGTCTTTAAACAAGTGTTTGGAATGACATTCATCATCTAGCCCTTTTGCATCATGAACTAATGCACTCCTTATGCTGCATTCTCTAAAAAAATTAAATTAAGGAGTGAGTCATAACTCAATAAGTATGATAAATACAATTAGCACATACATCAAAAATAATCTATATCATGTGCCACTACATGTCATATTCTAGGCCAGCCTGATAAGGTAGCTTCACTGGCAATATGTAGATCTCATCTGATGCTATACACTCCAAGCCACCTGAGCCAATCCACGTGTAGGATAGCTGAATTGGCGATCTCAACTGGTAGTATCACTAACAAAATAATCCAATGTCTTTCTATTGCTCTCCAGGCCACCTAGGTCAGCCCACTAGGAAGGCAGCTCAACTGGCGAGCTCCACTTGCAACACAATCAATTATAAGCAATTTATTGGACAATAATAGATAATTTATCTTATACCACAACTAGTTTATATCAGTGAATCACACATCAATTTAGATAATAAATCCCCTTCTTTCACAACTATCCAATAAAATGCATGATCTAGCCATTATTTTGGTGATCTGACCCTTCCATTGGGTCCAGAATAATCAAAAACCTTAACATCAACTATCTAATCATTTAGATCAGTGATCGTGGGGTCCAAAAATTGATAAAACAAATCTAACCATTAAAATAGTACTTCCACAGTAATAGCACCTCCCCTCTTCGCTTCTCCTCTCTTTACTCTCTCGCTCACCCCCCTTATCTCAATGATGAAGAAAACGGTACCATGCAACTCATGCTGCCCATATACACACACCCATGCCTACTGACGCCAGCCATGCACTAACTCTGAAGGCTGTCTCCCACGCTCCTTATGCCACTACATTTCCCACGCACCACATGTGGGAGGGGTTTTAACTAGGTTATTAAAGAGCATTTAATTCTATGGCATCCAAATTAGATGTCGCGACATCAGGATGAAGATGGAAGGAGAATTTAACATCTGATGTGATGAAACCTGGCATCACTTTGAGGCCATTTTGGGTATACATGGTGACAATTTCAGCTCAAGTGTTCACATAGAAGAAGTATTCCTTAAAATTATTTATCTAATAGGTTAAGAATTACATAAAGTTCATATGAAAAAATTATGATCAAAATGCTAAAACTGCTCTAGACCTTCTAAATTTCTAAAGCAGTGAAATATTAATGTTAGAAGTTCTGAAGTAGTAAAGCATCGATCTCATAATTTCTAAATAACTTCAGAAGTGCGAAAAAGATTATGAAGAGGTTCAAAAGATCGATCTTAGAATTTTTGAATAACTTCAAAAGTGTGACAGAGATTTTAAAGGGGTTCAAAAGCTCGATCTTCAGAATTTTTGAAGCAATGAAGTGAATCTTTGGAGCAATGAAGTGAATTTCTGAAGCTTCTCCAAAACTTCTGAAGCAATGAAGTGAATCTCTAAAGTAGTGAAGTAAATTTCTGAAGCTTCTCTAAAACTTCTGAAATAGTGAAGTGAATTTCTAAAATAGTGAAATATTAATCTCAGAACTTCTAAAGTAGCGAAGTGAATCTCTGAAGCAGTGAAGTGAATTCTTGAAGCTTATCCAGAACTTCTAAAGTGGTGAAGTGAATCTCTGAAGCTTCTCCAGAACTTCTGAAGTAATGAAGTGAATTTTTGAAGTAGTGAAATATTAATGTCAGAAGTTTTGAAGCAGTGAAGTATTGATCTCAGAATTTCTGAATAACTTTAGAAGTGCGATACAGATTCTGAAAGGGTTCAAAATCTCGATCTTCAGAATCTCTAAAGCAACTTAACAAGAAAGAAATTTCTAAAGCTTCAGAAAGAATTTTTAGCAGCAATTTTTAGAAGTTTGAAGACTTTAGAGTGTTTTAGAGGGATGAAATTGCAAATAGAAGTTGGGAGTTGCAACATCTATTGGTTTTAAAAGTTACAAAATTGTAAATTTTTTTGAAGAGCATAAATTGAGTTATTTTTAAAAGATAATTTCCATGCGTTAAATGCTACAAAATTTTAGAGTCTGACACATGCAGATTGTGAAGTTATTATTGGAAGCTGATTTTTAGGCACAAGATATGTTGCAATTTTTAGGACCTATGATGTGAGGCAACTCAGTTATTTTTAGAACTTCTATTTTTATGCATTGCAATGGTTTGGAAGTTATATTTTCATGGGAAATATCGAGTTATTATTGGAAGAAGATCTCTATACGTAGAGGCATTATAGTTATGGAATAGTTCTACTAAAACCCTGTTGCTTGGATTATTTAAGGACATATCAAGGAATGGAACCAAAGAGTTTGGTGTAGAGAATTTCTAGGAGAGAAGTTTTGCAAGGGAGCAAGAGAGAGATTTCAATTTCTGCAATATGCATATTTTAAAGATTGTTCTTTTTCTTTTTATCATAAACTAATTTTCTTTTTCTATGGCGAAGATGTAACCCTACTTGATATTCATTGTTAACTAGGATTGTTGGTTTATCAATTCAATTTTATCTTGTTTCATTCATTGCTTTTGATGTAGTAATCTAGTTTGTTTAACTGCCTGATCACTAATTTTATGAATTAGATTGATTATTTGAGTGTGGTTAAGGTACACACTATATGCTAAACCATGAGCTCTCTTAAATAAAAGGATAGGTGGTTAAGGTACATACCATATGCTAAACCAATCTATTTGGTTCATTAAAGTTCTTGGTTTTAATGGGTTTTCACCTCAATTATGCTACACACCATAGGTAATTAGAAAGAGTGAAAATACTTGATTTAAACCCACACACCTAATGATAATAATCATATATTAGTGAGAATGAACCCAAGATAATGAATTAAATCCAACATCCCAGCAATATAAGATATCATTGAGTGGTAAAATCGGATCCCTAAACTCTTGCAACCTATGAAATCTCATGAACTTACCAATTGTTTTTGTTCTCATATTGAATCTTACACTTTTATTTATTTAGCATCACTTCATCAATTGATTTAGAATAATTTAGTAACTAGATATAATTGAATCGGCTTGACAATTCTCTATGGGATTAACTCTTACTTTACATATTATACTACTATACACTCGTGCACTTGTGAGGAATTATAATTTGACCATTAATGGTCATAAGGAAAATAGACATCTTCACTCTTAAATTACCACTGTGAAAATAGCCCAAGTTAGCAAGCTCCATTTACACAATGATATACTTGGTATAGATTAATTTCAGCTACAACAATAGATAGTTGAGGTTGTCCAATGTGAGAAAATTATTGTACAAAAATCACCACCTTGATTGAAAATTTTAGTAGCTAAAACAAATGAAAATTTATAAGATCATTTTTATATATTGTGGAGTTGGTTGAAGATAATTTCTTATATTTTAATTATATAAATAATCCTAAGTATGACAATTAGATTAGATTTAATTAAAATATGATGGTTTATGGATATGGTAAGATTCTATTAAAATTTTCAATTCAACTAATTCATATAAAGATTTTATAACTTTTTATATTATAGTTTAAATTTTATAATAATATTTAAAAATTTATAATTCAATCAGTTAAATGATTAATTTTAATATCACAATGTAATTAAAATTAATTTTAATATTTAAATGATACCATTTATTTTAATATTAACTTTAATATCATTTAACAACATAATTTTTCAACATTAGATTAAAAAAGGTGTGAGATGAAGATAAATTTTATGTTTTGTTATATAAATAGTTATAAGTATAATAATTAGCTTAGATTTACTTAAAATATAATGGCGTATAAAAATAACATTATTCTACAAAAATTTGTAGTGCAACCAATACTACAAGGGAAATAGTCAAATGTGGCCACTAATTTCATTGCATTTGATCAAAATTTCATTGCATCTGGTCAAATGCAACCAAAAAAATTTATTTTCAGTTGACTGCATCTACCTTGTTGTATCTGGCCAAACACAACCACTTCAATTTGTTGCATTTGCCTAAACGCAGTCACTAAAAATTTTGCTACATCTGCTTAAACACAGCCACTAAAAATTTTGTTTCATCCACCTAATCTCAACCATAGGAAATTTTGCTACATTTGCCTAAATGTAGTGATGAGAATGCAAAATGTCATATTTTATTCTTCTAATACTTCATCTTTTGCACCTATTTGATTCCTAAATATACTCATTATTCTCATATTTTGATTTAGGAGTCAAT
>JAYJMB010000014.1:183676-236095 GCA_036873735.1 Pouteria campechiana
CACCCTGGAGGTGGAAAAATCATGGTATTATCATGTGGATTTATGGTGTAAAGTGGAGTAACGACCCCCGGAGGGCGGGGCGTTACAAGGGAGCAAGAAAGAGACGCCATCATGAAAGCTAATTGTCCAATAGCAAAATCATTAATTTAATAACTGGTGGATTAACATCAAGGGGAGCCACCCTCGTCAGAAGGGGAGCTTTGTTAAGTCCAACAAGGACTCATGAAGAATATTGAATTTAACACAAGGACTCTTGACCTAATAACGATTTGATTTTGATGATGAACATCTAGTAACAACTTGGTTTTGATGATGAGCAAGTATATGAGTGAGAAAAGAGAGTATTAATGTTCTTACTTTTAAGTGCTGCAAAAATCTAAAAGAAAAACACGTGTAACACTAAAGTTCAAAGTAAACAAGGCTAAAGAGTGTTTGAGGACTTGACTTCACGAAGAGATAACTTAAAATAGTCTAAACACATGTTAAAACAAAACAAAATGGAAGAAAAAGTGTAAATGACAAGTTTCAACTCGAGTTCACATGATAGAGGAAAGCAAGGAGGAAATCTTTCCTATGATAGAACTCTCTTGAAGAATCTTGGAATGTATCTAAGTTCAAGTTTTTCTCAAAGGACATCACAGTTGAAAATTTTAAAATAAAAGAGGTCTTCAAAAACTAGCCATTGGGCATAGTTGAAGCTGTTAGAACTAATGGAGGAATTCACAAAGTATTTTGGATGGCAATTGAGGTTTGTCCATGTCACTGTTTTGAAATTCTTCTCTCCAATAATTGATATAGGAATCCTTGTTAATCACAAAAGTATGTCATTAAAATTGTTAATGGTTACTTTTCAATAGAGGTATTGATAGAGAAAATCACAAGGGTATTCAAGGCCTCGTTCATCAACAAAGTTATTAACAGAGGAATCATCAAGTATAATAGAGGTCTGTCGTTATAATTAGATTTTATACAATTTCCAAACATTTGATTCAATGGTTAAAATCTCAATGGTTGAATTTCAAATGACCATAAATCCTTCCAAAGCTTATAAATAAAGAATCCATTTGAAGAAAAGAAGAAATTTTTTAAATTTGAGTGAGCTTACAATGTGTATTTATAGAAAACAAGTTTTCCTCTAAGTGCTACTAGTCCACTGCACTACAACACCCTTCAAGCCTTCAAGCTACATCACTAACCACATAAAGGAGTTTGAAGCATGAGTATTTCATTCAATAAATCTCTTTATTATTTGTTCTTTTATTATATACATCTCAGCCTATCAAGAGGCAATATTCTTGTACAAGCATTCTTTATTTCTTTCACTTTTATGAAGTTGTGTTTTACAAGTTGGTATACTTACAGTAATAGTTTTGTAAGAGTTAGTTGGTAAACTTGGAGAAATCGACAAGGTTTTGGGAGATTATTGATAAGGGAACCTAAGATAGAGGATTGTCTTAGAGAGTCAAGTAGGAACCCATCTTAAGGCTGAACCACTCTATATTGTGTTGTGTTATTATTATGCATTTGTTCTTATCTTTTTTTTTTGTTGCATTTGAAGCTTAATTAATCCCCCTAGCTATCAAAACCTAAGGGACCAACAAGCTTAAGCCCAACAGATCAATTTATCATGAAAATTTTCATTACATAGATCAATTTATGATTCCAATTTTCATATCACTTAGATATTCGTATTACATTCTAGATTTGTTATGAAATATTTCTTTTCATTAATGAAATATCTTTTACATTATTATAAGAAAATAGACACTATATATCCTTGTTAGATTCCCTTGTAACTATGTTAATAATATTAGTGTTAGAGAACTTCCGAGTAACTTTCTTATCATAGGAGGTGAACCAATTAGAGAACAACACCACTTCTTGGTTCAACACCATCTCCTATTACTCAGGGTTAACAACTAGTGCTTCTTCTTGAGCCTTTTCATCTTGAAGTGGTCTCCTTCAACTTTGAAAAATGCCTTGCTCCTCCCTCAAAGCAACATTAAGGTGGGGATTTTCAACAAAAACTAAGTCCCACACTTACTCTAGATCCACTACCGATGAGATACTCTCCGACTCCCTTCCCAATTTAGCACCCACCCTAACGGTCATGGAAGCAAGAGAATAAAAATACAAAGAAAGTGATTCTCTTGGAACCAAAACCTACTATAGGAAAGGATTCTAGGAGACTTGAACTTGGACAAGAAAATAAAGGAAGGGATCCCTCGGAATTTGAATTTGCAATAGGAGAGAATTTCAAGATCTGACCTAAATAAGTACTGCAAATTTTTCTTAATGCAAGTGCACATGTTATCAACAAGTAATAAAGAGTAAGTAAGATAATGTTCCCACGAGGATGTGTATGTAACAATTGCCAATCACTATAATTCTCAATTTTGTTTGAAAGATTGAATTGTGGTAAAAAGATGTAAAGATAAAAGATCTAATTTAATGGACTTTGGCAAAGATGTGAATTCTAGAAAAATAAAAGATACAATGATTAAAACATCTAGGGGTTTCCCAATTCACCTGATTAATCATATTTAGTTTCATCAATATAACAATCAATGTTTGCTCCTATGTTAACAAAAAGTGTTTCTTGGTTAATTGTTATTCTTTCTCAAGTCATAACAACCTATCTCAATTAGCTAATTTCCTACATCTCTGCAAAAATCACAAACTAATCAAGATGTATTAAGATCAAGAAGCCTGTCATATTGCATAAGCTTCATGGATATCTCTATCATCATGATCATCTTATGGTGGTTAATCATGATCTAATTCGATTATCGCTTCTCAACCACAAATTGAATCATATATCATATTGAAAGGGCTAGCATTCTTTCAAAATCATTAACATCAGATTAAACACGCAACACAGGTAATGAACAAATAAAGAAATACATTAAATATAATGAAACCCAACAATCATTATCCGGCTACAACGTTTCCCTATATTAAAGTACTTAACTCATAATGGAATCAAGGAAAGTAATACACATTAACAATGAGAAATGACTGAAAAAGAATAAAAAAGATCAAGAGATAAGCTTCTCCACATACTATTCTTTGCACTTTACTCTCTTGTCAGCTCCCCTTCCTTTGCAAGAAGATTTTGCCTTTAATCTTGTGTATTTTCTTCCCTTTCTTATTTCTTTGCCTCCAAACCTTTCCAAAGTGTCTGCAAATAAGTGTCAAAACTTCATTTTTTATCATCTCCATTATGGTTTAGCTTTGGTGTGCAAGTCAATCAAGATCCACAAAATTCGCAATGCTGTCTCTAGTGCTGAGTCGCAGCTCAGTTTTTGCTATCCACTAGATATATGTATGGTATTTTGATCACAACTTTCTCATCTAATATTGACATTACGTAATTCTTATTGAATTGGAAAGATAATTTGAAGATACAAAACTATTTTATTTAACAAGTTTTCCAAATCATCCTCCATCTGTGCTAAATTTTGGTTACAAGTGACACCATATTTTGCACATTTGAAGTTGCTTTTAGCTGGACTAAAGTCTACGACAATTATAGTATTTTGCCCATAACTTCCATGTTTAATGTCCAAATCCTATGATTCTTGATTTTTTAGGTAGATAACTTGAAAGTATGTTGAACAAGTTTATTGAATCTATTTTCATATATACCAAAAGTGGCCTTAAAGTTAAGCCTTTTTCATACTCAACTTCGCAAGCTAATATTTACATTTGAAACTAAAACAAACTTCATTCAGTGCAATATTTAATCAGATGTGATGAATTTATGCCAATTCAAAATTCAAAATGTGTGAATTTAGGTATTAAATAATGACAAATTATGAGCTTATCAATAAGAAGACAAAGGAAGGGATTTCTTGGAAACTTAACCTATAATAAGAAGGGATTCTGGGAGATCTGAACATGAACAAAAAGACAAAGGAAGTAATCCCTCAAAATTTGAGCCTACAATTAAAAAGGATTCTGGGAGACCTAAACCTAAATAAGAAAACAAAGGATCCCCCAAAATACAAACTTATAATAGAAAGGAATTCCAAGAGACTTGAACCTGAACAAGAAAACAAATGAGGGGATTCCTCGGAATGTGAAACTGCAATAGGAAGGGATTCCAGGAGACTTGAACCTAAACAAGAAGACAAATGAAGAGATCATATCAGATCAGTAAGGTTTCAAAAAATGGAGCCTACCGACTACAACATCTCAATGGTAGGAACATTCTATGGACCTGGAGCACCAAACAAATATCTGTGAATATATTATTAATAGAATAGAAAATTTATAATTATCATCCTCATTTCATTTAAATAGTTATACCACATTGATAAATTTATGAAGAATTTCTATTTCTCTCTTATGAAATATCTTATTAAAATAATATTAGACATCATCGTTAGATTCCCCCAGAATAATATCACTAACATTAGCATTGGGGAACTTTTGAGTTATTTTCCTTATCTAAGAGAAAAAACCATCTGAAAATAATGTTGCTCTTTGGTTTAATATCATCTCTTGGTATTTTGGTTTTGTTGCTAGCTACTTCAACCATTTGTGTTGAGCTTACCTTAGTGTAAAGCATGCTCTGCCAAGTTCTTAGGTTGTGGCTTCCCACTTCAAGGCTTGCCAACGCCATTGTTTTATTCATAAGGCCTTCACTATTGCCTTGTGTTCTACTTACACAATCTTTTAGGCAATAACTGTATCATCTCAATCAAATTTAGCAGCCATAGTAGTAGTCACTACAAATTCCCAAGCAGATTCAATAATCTTTTGCCCTACATCAATAGCATCATAGTTAACAACCATTGCTTCCTCCCATTCCTTCAAAATGCAAGTAGTTTTTTTCTTTTTGTCAAAATGCTTTCACTCCTCATTGAGTGTGGCATTAAGATAAATGTTCTCGATGATCGCCTAATCTAGACTATTCTAAGTCCGCCACTAAAAAGGAATGCTTGCTCCCTCCTTAATTCAACTTCCATCTCCTGTAATCATCATGTAACCTGAGACAAATTCCCTTGAGCTGCAATTAGATCATGAACTACGGACTTTACTTGGTTCAAACAATCTTGCCTATCGACCATAACTCACAGAATATTGATTACAAACTTTGCTTCAATGCTCACAATCAATCCAATGGACATAATAGCTTATTAATATATATATATATATATATCTATATATATCTAAGCCAAGTCAAAGTGCTATAGCAAGAAGGGCATGGAGATAATCCCGTAGGGCAATATCATGTGAGGACAAGTGAGAGGTAGGCAAAGACAGAGACGTAGTTCCTTCATTGGAATTGAAAGGGTTAGTTCACTACTGTTGCATAGGGCGATTAGTCATGGCAATGGTAGGAGATGACGAACACTTCAAAGCATTATAAATTTGGGAATAGGAAAGCAATAATCCTAAGGGCATAAAAATAAATACAAAGGAGAGCAATAACCACAACACACTCTCCTCTGCACTATCTTTAGCTTTGGAACTTGAAGAAGCAATGGAGGAAGAGCCAAAAGGAAACGATCCCCCAAAACTTAAACCTACAATAGGAAGGGATTCTAGAAGACTTTAACATGACAAAATTAAAGACAAAAGAAAGGATCCTCCAGAACCCAAACTTAAAATAGAAAGGGATTCTAAGTGACCTAAACCTGAAAAATGATGATGGAAGGGACCTTAAGAAGCCCAATACAAAAGATGACAAAATCAAAGTTGGCTTAGACATGAGGAAGCCAATCTAGAATAAAAAAATTAGGACAAAATAAAAAATAAAAGCTGCCCCATAAATGGAAGAAAGGATAGCAACAAGTTATACCTTTGCAAACACCAAAGGGGCAAAACATGGGCTATCCAAAACTGGAAGGCTCCCCCTATTGACCCCAAGGGTTTGGTTTTGATGATTAAAAAATTGGTTAATGAGTTGAATTAAGATAATGAAATGTTACTGAGATTTTTGGTTTTAGAGGAGCTTCAAATGTGATGCAAAAATGTTTAATAAGTGCAATAATGTTTAATAAGGTGTTTTGAAGGCTTTAAAGGAAGCTCAAAAACTTTGGAAACGACATCTAAAAGCTTTAAAGGGAAGAAGAAGAATGTTTAAAAGCTTTAGAGTAGAAGGATGAAGCTTTAGAGTTTGTCCAAAGGGAAGAAGAAGTTCCAGAGGATGCTTTAGAGGTCTAAAGTGGAACGCACTCAAAGTTAAGGAAGCTTCAGAGGTACACCTCGACCTTTAGAGGTTTTGAAAATGTAACCATTGGGTATGTTGGTGCTCAAAGGGAACTTTAGAGGTTTTGAAATGGAGACTCAGAGGTTCTAGAAATATAGTCGTTAAAATTGATTAGGAATGTCAGACCTTCAGAGGAGCTCCAGAGGTGGAGAACTTACTCCAGAAGCTCTTAAGCTATGTGTGGCAATAGCAATTGATGGATGCCCAACCTTAAGAGGCTCTAAAGTTTAACTTTAGAGACTCTGAAGTATGCTTAAAATGGCAGATTGCGTTAAGTGTTAAACATGCAATCTAAAATGGTATAAAACATACCAAAAGAGGTTGCAATGGTTAGAAAAATTTTAGAACTTATAAATAAGAATTCAAATGAAGAAGAAACAAACTTTTGAATGAATTAAACATGAATAAGTCATGGAAACTCAAAGTCTCAAAAGGTGCGTTTGCTCCAACATGCTGTCAAGTTCAGAGTGTTTAAAGTTGCATCCTTTACATTTTTGAGGAGAATAAAAGGTATTGTGAGGTTTATTATATATTCTTTTTTGTGCTTTAATCTATGTATACTTAGGCCTAGTCTGATGTAGTTTCTTATACACTTATATTTGTTATATTGAGTAACTAGTAAGCTCTGGAAACTGGTTTGTTGGTGAGCTTAGAGAAAAACCAACATTATAAGAGTTGTTAGTGAGCTTGGAAAAACTAATTAGTGTTAAGTTCTTGGTTGGCTTGGTAAAACCAAGGGAGGTGTGATTCCTTAGGTTATAATGGAACCCAAGGTTGGGAAAACCTTAGAGAGTGGACTAGGTGCTAAGGGGGCCCGAACCACTATAATCACTACATTCCATTTTCTGCACTTGCACATCTCATCTAACTTTTCCACATTACTTGGATTCTAGCTTTACCATACAACCTTCATATTAGTGCATTTTGGGGCCAACACCCTCAAGGCACTAAAGAAGGTCGCTTAAAAAAATTGAAAGATGATTCAAAACTCCTCCTAAAGATACATTGGGATCCTTATCAATCATCAAAACATCATCTATAGAAATGACACAATGGGGAGAAAAATCCTATTCCACTACACCTAATGAAGAAGCATAACTAGAGGAAGAAAAAGAATTAGAGGCCCAACCGGATGACACTTTGATTGATTCCACTATGCAATTTATAGACGGTCCTAGGAATTCCTCTATTTTTGGAACCATCCTTGAAGTGACTTCAAAATAAATCTTTTCTTCTATGAAACTAGTGAAATAAGATGACTAATACATGGGACAAAAGAAGGAGGAATCGGACAAGGGACAGATGACTACTTTTGCACTATGGTCTTAATGCTCTTGGGCTTCTTAGAAGTAGAAGGTTGGCAAGCAGTACTTATGGAATCCTGAGGGGTAGAAGTATTACCTTGGCATCCCTTCTAGGAAGAAAAAGAATAGAGGCTTCCTTGTCTATTACAAAAGCCCACTTTGGACACTAGACAAAAAGAGAAGGTAGAGGATCAAGAATTGGAACCTCCTAACCAAGGAAGACGGACGAAAAATTGGCCTCCCTACAAGAGTCCTTAGAAGATAAACAATCTACTTGGAGTTTTTCTATTAACATCAGACTATACCTAAGAATACCTAAACTATACTATTCTAAGGGAGATAACATTACCACTGGATGAGCCACGTCAAGAGTCCATTAATTTGGAAATGACCATTGATTATGTGACCAACTAACCCACACCTAATAATGTCTCTAGTCATAATCTCCATTAGAGATAAGGACAAAATAACTACCTCTAGGGAGTGTAAGGAGCAAGATAAAGTTGTTGACAGAATTTGAACACTTACTAAGGAAAACAAAATAAACACCTACATCCTAATAGTGAAAATGGACACATGTTGAAGGTTGTGCACCAAGTGATAAATTGATATAACGTATTTCCAACTATTGGCAATATGTTAGCTAGGGGAAAGATTGTACTCCCTAAGGAGTTGAGTGATAAATTATGAATGAAAAAGATGAAAACTTGAACAAAGAGAGTTGAAAGAGATGGAGACAAAACCCTCTAGCAGGTCATGAGAGAAAGTAGAAGGACAAAACCCTCTACCAAGCCATAACTCTTGGTAGAGTATGGGTGAGAACTCTTTGTTGATGTTGGTAGACACATGAGCATTGGATTTATTAATTGCCATTATTGAATTTGAGAAAAGATGAAAGCTTGGGAAGAAAGTTTAGAAAGAAACAAAAGCATGAGTTATAAAATCAAAAGATGAGGAAATAGTATAATGCCGCCTTATAAAAAGATTCTGCACAAAAGTTACCTCTAGTTTTAGAAAAGGTAAGATACTAGAGCAGCAAAACGATAATCCTTTTGCCATGTCTTATTAAAACCTCGTACATATGGTGAAGGCTGTTGCAAGAATGTGCTCCCCATACGAAGACATTGTATTGGTTACCAAAAGCTAATAGTGGAAAATTCTATTTTTGAAATTCAAAAAAGGTAATTCAATGGAAGCTTATGTAAAGCAGAGCAGTTGCTTTTGGAAGCAAAAAAAGCAAAAAGAAAGTGGAAGCATCACTTTCTATGCAGAAGCATTAGATTGTTGGGAAAGCCAAAGACCTTGAAGAAGCACTAATTAGTAGAAAGCGTTAGGTACATCATGGAAGCATCTGGCGACCGAACACATCAAGCAGTATGAAATGATAACTAAATGGAAGTGTCATTCAAATATAAGTGTTTGGAGACATCATCCAAACAAAAGGCTTATGACAGATGCATTAAAGATAGCAGAAGTAAAAATATCATTCGAGTAAATAAAAACATTATAAAAAAGACATATTACTTAAAAAATAAAAAGATAATTCATTGATTTCACTAAAAATAGGGAGTACACAGACTTTAACTTTGATAATACAAATATTTTCCTCGTTAGTAGTGATAAAAAAAAATCCTTATTAGCAATGACAGAGGTATAAGTATGAGGGAAAAGTATAAAAATTATACAATTTTATTTAGTTAGGGCATTTATGATTCCTTTGAGCTTAGTAAACTAGTGATGAGTGACCTCTAGCTCCTCCTCAATGGTACATTCGATAAGATATTGATTGACCACCTGAAGTAATGAATGGGTGGACCTATGTGTTAGTTCTCGTAGGATGGCTTAACTTAAGAGGGGAGAAGTGAATTGGGTTTATAAAAATTATTCACTTAACCTCTTATTGAACTATTTTCCCTCTTTATGTGTTCATGTGCTTGTGCAATAATATAATAGAAGATAAAACACAAATAATATAATTTTTTATAGTGGTTCGGGCAACCTCCCTACTCCACTCTTTTAAGAGCACACTCTCCTTATGCCTTGGATTCTACTATATCATATATAATGGAAATATAATAGTACTCCAGCACTCTTTTAGATCTACTATAGGGGGCGTTGTGGGTCCCTAACTGAATGGTAGCTCAAGAGGGTGGGTGAATTGAGCTTAAAACTTTTAGCCAATAAATGACTATATATGCTTAAAATGAAAGAGATAATAACATACAACACATACACAGTATTTTTATAGTGGTTCGGCACTTCTTGGGTTCTTGCTCCACTTCTTTGAGTAAGTCTTCTTTATTGAACTTAGGTTCCACTATAATACTTGTTGGTTTTACAAGCTCACTAATAACTTAGTGGTTTTCCAAGTTCACTAGAAACTCTTACACATTGGTTTTTAAGCTTACCAAATAACTTACTAATTTTTTTAAAGCTAACCAGAAAATTTTATAAATAGTTGGTTTTACAGAGCTTACCAACTAACTCTTGGTTTTTTAAAATGAATGTACAATTATAATGCCTCTTATTTAGGCTAACATGTATGAAAGCTAAAGCTTAATTGAAAGAAAAAAGTAAGAAATGAGATCAAATTCAAACTCCTTTTGAGGTTGATGTAGATCTAATGTTTTGGATTCTGAATGCTTTTGGCAGTGACATAGCAGCTGGAGTTGAATGATGAAAGGTTGTGAATATTTTTTTCTTAATCAAAATGATTTTTTTGTGTAATCTCTTTGTTATTTTTATGTCATCTTAATCCTCTTTATATAGGATTTGAATTTTTAGTCATTGCAATCTTTGGTACCATTTTCAAACTAGTTAGGCAGGTTTGGTGATGACTTTTGCAACTAGTCAGAGTTCAGAAATTCTGAGTGCATCCTCAGAACTTCTATGCTTCAATTTATACGTCAACAATTCTAAAGTGGTTCTGTGGAACTTCTGTGGTTAGTAAATTTTTGACAGTATCGTCTTCAAAATTTTTGTCCATTGTCTTAATTTTCAACGAATATATTTTGAGCCTCTAAAGAATTTCTGAGTATCTTCTGGTTCACTTAGGAAGCTTAGTCTTTACTTATGTATATCTTCATTTAATCATATTGAATTGAACATGCCTCTGATATTTCTTCTGACTTGATTCTACATGATTTCTGCAATGCTTCTGTGTACCATGATAGGTTCTATATACTTTTGCATAATGCTGTTTTGCTTTTGCGTTACTCTAAAATTTTTTCTAATATGGTTCTGATCACTTGACTTATCTTCTAGCTTGCTTCCGTGTGATCAAAGTTCCCTCTTAGTTCTATGTGACTGAATATTTTCTGTATTGCTTCTGAGTAATACCATGGGGTTTTGCGATGCTTTTGTGCAGCGTGATCAAATTTTTTATTATTTCTAAGCAACATTATGATGCTTTTGCATTACTTTTATGTAGTGTGATAATGTTTGGCTTTGCTTCTCTGTAATAAGAAAGTCCTTCTAAATTGCTTCTGTGCATCGTTGTATTGCTTCAGAAGCTTCTAACTTGCTTCTGTGCATCGTTGTGTTGCTTCTAACCTGCTTATATGCATCTTTGTATTGCTTCTGACTTGCTTTTGTGCATCTTTTATTCTTTTTCTGATGTTGGATATTGCTCTATTTTGATTCTAAAGAAGTTCTAAGATGCTTCTAGCCTGGTTTTGAGTGTCTTCTGAGTGATTCTAAGTTATGCATTTTATTCCTAAGACATTTCTACATTACTTTTGATTGACTTTTGATTTATTCTTAACTTCTAGTTTTTCATGCCAAGTCTCTAAGTAAGTTCTAAAGTGACTTTTGAACACCTTTTTATTTGAGAATTCCTTTATTACTTTTCTTAATCTGTTTTAATATTAATATTGTAACACTTGGAAAGTAATTTATTAGCACCTTAATTCCTCATGCATTTGTTTATTTATCATCAAAATTAATTATTTAATCTCATTCATCATCAAATCAAGCTTAATAAAGGGGATAGACTTGACAGGCATAACTAGTGCTCCCAACACTCTTTTGGATTTTAGCTCTAGGGGGCATAAACTAGTTCTCCAAGCACTCTTTTTGTTTTCACAAGCTCACCAGGAAACTCACTAGTTTATAAGATTACCAGCAAACTTGATGGTTTTCCAGAGCTCACCAACAACTCATATAATGTGGTTTTCTGAGCTCACCACAAACTCACTAGTTTGAAAGTTTACTAGGAAACTTATATACTTTTACATAGTTTTTCATTTAAGCTTTGGGGAAGATTTGATCTTTTAGCAAATTTATATTGTATAAAATATATTCCCATGATGTAAAGAAAATAGCCATAAAAGTTTGGAAGGTTAAAGCTCATGTAATGGATATTTGAAGGTTAATGCTCTTGGCCATAGGTGGAAGAATTTTTAGAAGGTTTAAGCTGACTTAAAAATACTCATTCACCCCTTGAATTGCCCCAACTATTCTCCTCAAATAGCTCTTCAAAATTCTAATCATTGGAGAAGAATGGGTTGTATTGGATGTAGGAACAAGAACAACAATGAATGTAGAGGACTGCTCTAATTTCTGTCATTGGAGTGCATTACTTTTGATTCATCCCAAGCTGTTGCATGGTTGTTCTTTTGTAGAGAGGAAGATAAGTTGTTTGAAATGTCTTTCCTCCATTTTGACTTCTTATAGCTGGAAAGCTGGCAATGCGGCTTATTGTAGGAAATGGTAACTAAGATAATTCTATACATTGAAAGCACAAGCATAGATCCTATTTTGATGTAAGTTACATAAACCAATTAGCCTCAGACAAAGTCACAACCTCTCTTTGTTTGCCTATCAAAGCTTCTTCATTGTAATTCGTCTAGAGTTAGTATCGGACAAACTTTGATGGCATTAACGAAGTTGGACTAGATTGTCTCGGATGAACTTTGCTTTCTATTCTTCATCTTTTTGTTTGAACAAAGTAGGGTGAACTCTTCTTTTGTTCTGCATTTGTCCAGAGTAAGTGTCAGATAAAGTTCAGGCTTTGTCTTTTGTCACTTAGACTATGTTTCTTCATGTTATGCACATTTTGTCCGAGCCTTGAATTCTTCTTAATGGTTAGACAAAGTTCTTTCTTGTTTCTTAGCTTCTTAATTTTTATTTATCTGCATTCCTATTGGAGTTGCTCCTTCTTGATTAGTCTCAGATGAATTCTCCTTCTGTAATTTTGTCTAGGACAAACTTTTGCTTGGTCAATAAGGATTGTTTGAGGTTATATTCTCAGATGAAGTTTCTGCTTCTTGACCTTGGCTTCGTCCTTCTTGCTTTATCTTGCGTTGCGTTTGTCTGTGGGTATTTCTCTTTAGACATTATAGATAAAGGCAAACTCCTAGTAGCTCTTCATGGACCCTTTGTTTTTTTCTTCATCTTTAGGGTGATCTTCATATCTTTAGTAGCTTAATCCTTTTGAGATGTAGCAGATGGTTGAGGTAGTTGATTATTATTCTGCACTTAGAAATTTCTACACTTGCTACATTATTAGTTTTCAAATACATCATTTAATCAGAATATATTTAACCTCATGTAATTTCTACATGTTGTGGAGCAAGGACAATCGACATCTATGTTTAGGCACATAATATGATAATTCAATAAAGTATAGTGCAAACATAACATGATCCTAGTTGGGTTTTTGTTTCTAATGCACATCCACCTATCCATTGTCTCTTTTAATGCATGTGTTACTAATACATTCTTCCTGTTATCATTAACAAGATCCGCAGTTAAGAAATTTAAATGATAGAGATAATATGTCTCTTGGAAGGAGTGTGATGCTTCATATTCCCGACCATGTTTAGGAAAGATCAAAACTAAGATGATGCTTCATTAGATATCAGAACAGTAATGGCGTCATCAAGTTCTCCTTTGAAGTAGGTTCAAAATGAGGAGGATAATGGAGATTCCAATTTAGCAAAGCAAATTTGTTACAAAAGGATCAAGCAATTGAAGGAGGAGTTGTTTCATGCTAAAGTCATGACTCTTCACTTTGCTCGTCTTCTGATCAAAAGCTCTGTCTTATATGGCGGCCATGGATCACATCAAGGCTTTGGAAGTAGATTTGGCTCTAGCTTGTCAGAAGATTGAAGAATTGGAAACAACTATGGATGCTCTTGTAGAATAGAAATTTTTGTTGTTTGTTTTTTAGAGTGATAGTTCTTTATTGCTAGTTTGTGTAAACTTATGATATGTGTGTGAACTTTTTAAGTAACTTATGATCTTTTGTTAAAGTGATTGTTTTTTTTGTTCCTATTGATTTTTGTTTTTCTTGTTCCCCTTGATTTACTTTATTTCATCATGTGAGATTTTGGTTCATTAGAGAAATAAATTTTACTGTGTTGCTTGTTTTTATAGAAAGCATTCCAATGTTAAGAAGGCAACATTGAAATATTAGATGTTTGCTAATGAGAGTTTTGAAATCACACAACTACTTGTTAGATGTTTATCATGATAGATCAATATAGATTTAGTTATGAGAAGATTTGTGATTTTAGGATTTAAGGACATTTTGAGCCAAGATATTTCAAAATAATGTTTCTAGTTTGATAACAAGATTATAGTTTGATATAAGAGATTTGTAGATAATATTCAAACATGAATAGTTTTTCATCAAAATCATATCAATCACTTATGTATCCTGAATTATAGATCATACCACAAAATTCTATTAGGAAGTATTTCTAATCCTAGAAATAAGAATATTTAGATTCATGAGATTTTCTAAGAACATTTCTTCTTTCAATTGTCTTTCTATCCTAATTCTTTCAATTTCCTTGCTTGTAGATAATTTATCCTTGGATGATGAAAAGTGGTGTTCATGATTTCCATTTTCACTTTTTCTTTCATCCATCTTGTATCCATTTTTGACAATTTTATTTCCATTCTCCTCAAAATAGTAACTTCTACCTAGTCACTCTCCATCTACAAAAATATGAAAGTGTTCAAATATTTGTTAGCCAGACACAATGTAATCCATCCTTTGTGGCATATACATATTCTTTAAGACTTTCCTAAGTATTATTTAGCTCAATTGTCATACCCTTTATTCCAATGCTATTGTTGAACATTTCTTCCTTTTTCAACCCATTTTTATTTTCATCCAAGAATCACTCCTAAATATCTTTCATATGAGTCCTAAGATGTATTTCTACTTCTTTTTCATAGACTCATAGCTACTTGGTTTCCTATTGAATAGTGAGGACCAATTCTATATGGGTGCTTCATATTTCATTAACTCAATCCATCTTTGAAAGTTTATCAATAGTCAGATTTTGTAATTATCAAGGAAACTTAGGTTTATTCTTTTTTGAGTGTGAACAGGTTTGCCTAGCTTTATATTGATATACTGGAGATTCCTAGGCTGAAGTCTAGTGGTGATCAACTATTTTTACTATTTTCATAACACATGGAGGTGAGAAGGTGGCTAGAACTTTAGGAGATTTCTCCTTCAATGATAGATTAATTATTTTCTATTTTTGGATTTCTAGTTAATAGTTTTTAATTATTTTGGTCCTTTGATACTTCTTTTATTTCAATCATATAACAACATAATCTAATCAATTTCAATTATAAATGTAGCATATTCATCAGATTATATAAGTAATCATGCTAGGCATCATAGTTATTATGAGACTAATCTTTAAGTATATACTTAACTTTCAAATTTTTATTTAGATTATTTCACTTTTTTTAAGAGTTCAAGCCTTATAGATCATTACAAAAAGAATGATTAGGAATGAGATTCTTATTCGAGACCTTTGATAAGTGAATTTTATTCACTTATGCTTCATATTATTCAAACTTATTTAATTATTTGTTCTTGAGAATTTTAAATATTTTCCATATGGTTTTATTGGTTTTTATAGGTGCTATGGATGGAGGAAGAAATGGAGCCAAACTAAGGAATAAAAATGCAACTCAAATATGGAAGAAATGGAGCAAGGAAGAAGCATAGGAAGTGAGCAGATTGGCTAGCATCACGACGCCCAACTTGACCAAGCCAACTTCGTGTAGGCAGAATTTTTAGCATCGCGGTGCCCAATTTGGGGCCACAACGCCGGTGCCAGTCTGGATTTTTAGATCCCTCTCATGTTGGGTTTTTAAGGTAGTATGAAGGGATTTTGGGGGGACTTCTTGGTCTAGATTTTGGAGAGTTTTTAGTTAGGTTTTCTAGGGTTTTTGATGAGATTTTGGGGAGGCTTTGAAGAGAAGAAGATTGAAGTTTGAAGATTGTAATAAAGGAGATTGATTGCAAGGATCGAAAGACAAGTTGAAAGGGGAAGAATTTGTCATCCTTGGCTTCTTTTCATTTTTACTTGCTTTCTTTCCTTATAATTGTGGATTTAATTTTGGGAAATTATGATGATGTTGAATAATTATTTGCTTGATTTATGTTTAACTAACTTCCCTCTTTCTAGAGGGGAAATGGAGTTTATGTGGATTTCATAGGATAATCAATGAATCACTTGAATGATCTTGCAATTGGTATATTTATGATGCTTTATTCTTAATGCCCTCAATTTATTGCCCATTTATTGAATGATCTAGTATTTAGGGTTTGACACTCAGGAGAGGTAACCCTAAATAGGATCTAGGCATCACAACATAAATTCATAGATGACTCATGAGAGCTTCTAGACTTAAAGAAATCATTTTAGAGAAGCCTAGATCTTAATGCATTCCTAATGTCGTGATTTCTATAGGGATACTAAAATTAGGATATAGGGAAGAGATACTTGACTTGGTATTCAGGAGACGGGGTCAAGTGAATTGGGATTCTTGATTTATAAACCAATGCAATGATCAATTGGTAATGAGTTGAAAACATCATGAATGAAGCATAAATGAAATCAACCCTCTAAAATCTTCATGCATTAATTTATTCTATTAAAGCCTATCCATTTTATTTATTATTCAATAATTCATTTCTCAATCATCCAAATAAAGTTAGAATTATTCAAAGTAATAGCTAGTGATAATTGAAATACACAATCCCTGTGGATACGACAACCCTCTCATCACTATATTACAAAACTTGACACCGTGCACTTTCAGTATAATTTGTAGTGAACAAACTTAAACTGCAAAATTTCCCAAACAAGTTTGACTATGCCTTAAGAATGTAATAAGGTTAAGGACTGATTGTTTTATTGATCATTTAAAGTTCTTAGAATGATTTATCTCAAAGTAATGAAATCATATTTATTCAAATCCAAGGTAGTTTATTTAGAGGCATCTAGAGTATATAGTTATGTAATGTATAGTCAAGTTAGATAACTTATCTCCTTTTATGCTTCCTTTCATAATTTTCTCACTTGAGCTCATATATGATGTTGTTAGTCTTGACCATTCCTTTAGCTCTTGCTATTTGAAGTTGTAGGTGCTTCATTTGATGTTGACCAAAATCTTGATATATCCAATCGTTTTCTTGCATCTAGAACTTGAACTTGTTAGCTTTCTTAGATTTGTGAGCTAAGACGAAGATCTTGATTTTTCATTACTTTGTTTCTTCTTCCATGTGCTTGTTTTAAGTTTTCTTGTATATAATTAAAAATTCTTGTACTTTCTTTTCATTGATAGGTTCAAGCAGATGTGAACATATATTGCATATTAATTTGTTCAATTTCAGTTTAGTCACAATAGTATGCAGTAAGTTATACTATTGATTCAAAGTAGTTTTCATGAATAATCTGGATAGACATTCTACTTTAATCACAACTACCATTAAAATCTTTGAGCAAGCATAGTTATGGATTACATCATAAAAATGGCAAGTAACTTTCTATGCTAGATCAACTTATTATTCCCAACACAACCTCTCTATATTTGGATTTTTCTGGAGTAAGTTTCAAATGAATTTCACATCCGCCAATCATAGCTTCTTCATTATAATTCATCCAGAGTTAGTATCAGATGAAGTTTGATGGCGCAAAAGAAGTCAGACTGGATTGTCTCTGATGAATTTTGCTTTCTGTTCTTCATCTTTTCATTTGGACAAAGTAGGGTGAACTATTCTTTTGTTTTGCATTTGTTCGGAGTAAGTGTCCAACAAGGTTCATGCCTCATCTTTCATTGCTCAGACGAAATTCCTTCAGGTTATGCACATTTTGTCTAAGCCTTGAATTCCTCTTAGCGGTTAGATGAAGTTCTTCCTTGTTTCTTAGCTTCTTCATTTTAATTTGTCCAAGTTTCTGTTAGAGTTGGTCCTTCTTTATTAGTCTCGGGAAATTCTCCTTCTGTAATTTTGTCAAGGATAAACTTTTGCTTGGTCAATTAGAATTGTCTGAGGTTATATTCTTGGACAAAGTTTTTGCTTCCTGACCTTGGCTTCATCCTTCTTGCTTTATCTTGCTTTGCGTTTGTCCATGGGAATTTCTCTTTAGACATAACAAATAAAGGCAAACTCCTTGTAGCTCATCTTGAACCCTTTGTTTTTCTTCTTTGTCTTTAGTATGATCTTCATATCTTTAGTAGCTTAATCCTTCTGAGATGTAATGTAGTAGATGGTTAAAGCAGTTGATTATTATTTTACACTTTAAAATTTTTGCACTTGCTACATTATTAGTTTTCTAATACATTATTTAATTAGGATGTATTTATCCTCATATAATTTTTACACTCTATAGAGCAATGACAATAGACATCTATGTTTAGGAACATAATATGATAATTCAATAAAGTGTAATGCAAACATATGATCCAACATTTGATAATCAAGATTAAGTGGATTATGAATATAGGCATATTGTAACGCCCCACCTTCCGAGATGCTACTCTAGTAGTAATAGGAGAAACCATGGCCAAAGTCTCCCCTATACTTACCCACTTTTACCTATATATCCATTTATAACAATTCACATATGCTCAGAATCATGGCCTGTATACTACATCACAACATAATTTTATTCCATCACAAACACCTACATAGGCCAGAACCTTAGCCACCCTATAATGGTGGAGTGTGGAAAAACATGTGATCCATACTATAATAACAACATACAAGTTATCATGATTCATACATGCTAGATTTACATTGATTACATCACCACTACTTCTCATAAATAACAAAATATGACAAAAGATAGACAAGTTTAAATCATTAGGGGTTAACCTTCTCTTGAGCTCCAACCTCATGTTGGGCTCTGTCTTCCAACCTATCATCTAAAACATAATAAAATACAGTGAGTCCGAGGAACTCGGTAAGCAAATAAACAATTAAACAATAATTAGTAAAATAACATTGTGAAACAACATGTCAATTTATACAATTAGAACCACTATCAATACAACAATAACCAATCATACCATGTCAATAACTACCTGAAGTAATTCACTCTATTCTACTACCGAACACTTTTCCTATTTATCCACTTTGTTCCATTAATCATCATAGTCACTTCATCATATTTCTCTCTTTATCCAATCATAATTAACTTGTCTCCATTTAGTACCGATTATTGAGGAACCATAGCCAAATAAACAAAGTGGATGTAGCCACTAATAAAATGGACTTGGCCGTAACCTAGTGGACACATTCATATATTATAGATGTTTTTAGATATATATAATCTATTATCATTCAATTTTTATGATTTTATCATACTTTTTTAACTCTTCGATATACGATTAGTTTCTTCTTGTTATCCAAGTTACCAATGTGGCAAGATTCATAACGACATTATTATTGCCACCTATGATACCTCATCTACACTGTAGCCCAGGGATGTCAAGGTAACCATTTACATCTGTTGAGGTAATCGGGTGTAACCTTTAGTGATATGTATTATAGGGGTTTGGTATTAATTTAGATTATACATAATGATTCTTCTACATTAAGTCCACCATACTACCATCTTGGTAGTCGTCACCCTCAAGGATGTCGATTCTTTTTGAAATTTGACAGGATGGGTGGTCGCCTGTTAATCTGTCCACTGTGCCACATCCAAGGCCCTCACATAATAGGCTAAATCTAGCCTCTTTTCCATTCTTGGCAACCATATTGATTGTAAATAACCAAATAAATTATCCCGGTGTGCACACAACTCAATGGTACTAATTCATACTTTTACTAACATTTCCATATAACACTTATGTTTCCATTGATATTTGAATCAAACATATACATCATAAATCTTAGTCAAGTAGTCATACCTGGCAAGCATTCGAGCACAAGTTCATTTAAGACCAATTTGGCAGGCATTTAGTTCAAAACATATAACAATCCATCCTCCTATATCATCATACATATCGTTCCACTACACCTCAAGTACATTCTATATATCGAACAAGTTTAATTTACACAATTCATGCAAAGGTATATACAATATTTGTCCAAGTTAGAATTTTGTAATTTATATGCATCCTAAATTAATTTCATGTATGAACAACATCCCATTATTATGTTAAATTCTTCAAAAAAAGACTCAAGCACCAAATTCTCAATTAATTTCTAGACTCCATGTCATACCAAATCATCGTATTAATTTCAAATGCTTACATGGGTTAATTACTCACTAATAATCATTCGTAACACTTGTCTTAGGGTCTTTTATCTATTCCATCTATTTCTCATCATATTTCCCACTTAAAAGCACTTAAAATAACAAAAATATAACATATGTAGTTAGAACTACAAAATAAGAAAAATATAAAATTTCAGCAAAAGTCACTATTCACAGTAAGTTGGGTGCCTAATCTACTGGAAAAATAGGTTGGGTGTAGGCTGGTTGGGAGCATAGGTGCCCAGTCCACTAGAAGGTTACACCCAACCTGCTGGCCATTTTTTGCACTTTGTTCTTTCATCCTGTATTTCACTCCATTCTTCTTCTAGATGATCCCTTTATCCCATCCTCCACTAATACACATTAGACACATACATGATATATACTTATGATGGTGCAAATGAGGAAAAACCTAACTAATGTTATTCCAAAACATTCAATGCACTTATATGTAGAATCAAACACTTAGTTTAATATCCACATATTGATATAGGTCAATAAAAAAACTTATTCTCCATATTCTTAACAATCTCTCATTGTTAATCTAAGTTATGTATTCCTAGAACCCAATCCAATTAATATAATTTCCATTCACTTCAAAATCATACCACAATGCCTAAAATGCACTCATGGAGAATATCAATTCCATTCACATCAAAATCATACAACCATGCCCAAAATGCAATTATAGAGAATATCAATTCTAAATTTCAAAAGATAAACCTAGTTTCCTACCTATTTAACCTTATTTTCTCTTTTTCTATATCTTCATTTCCTTATTGATCCTATACATAATTTATCACATGTTAATACAAATACTCTCAATCAAGATATATAATTCATACTCAATTTGTTCTTACTAACAAAACTATTGTATCTTGTCATCCAATTATAGATCAATCCACCTATCTTTACTTATGTGCAACTCATAACAACATGTCATGCTTCCTACTTTAAATAGTAGAATATCAAATAGTCATGATTTACATTATCTTTAAATGCATCAATTATATTAAAAAATGATTCATACTAACTAAAATATGCAATCAAACATAGAAAATGGTAAGTATCAAAATTACTTGGTTACCTTATGCTCAACTTATATGCTTTTCCTTTGCCTTAAATTTTGAAAAGCCAAGTCCAGTTCAATGATCCTCAGTTCTATGTACAAAACATATCTTATTAGTATTTGCTCTATTTAAACTTTAGAATGCCTTATTAACTTTTACCCCAATCCCAAGTCATAATTCAACCCTTTCTAGGGTTTACTTCCTTCTTTGTTTGAACCACGATTAAGGGGTAATTAAGAGATCAATATCAAGGAAAATCCTGCTACCTCTCTCTTATAGTCATTTTATTAAACACATAATAGGCAATCTTCAAAATTCTAACTTCTTGCCATTGACAACATGGGATTTCTTTACCAAATTACATTTACACCTATTCTAATATAAATCACATCTCAATTAATGATCATTACACCCAATTCACCATTTATTCCTTATTTCCCCCATTTTCCAACCTCCCAATTCCAAAAACTATTTATAAACTGAAAATCACTTGATCTACTTAGCAAGAATTGATAAATAGTAGTAAAGTTAACTTACCCCTTGATTTTCTGTATTTAGAATCCACAAACTTGAGCTGTAATGCTAAACCCTCAACTCTCCTACAATTGTTTTGCTTCTAACATCCCCAAATCTTGAGTTTTCTTCATGCCAAATCACTACAAACCACTTGTCATCGATTTCCCCATCAAATTTCGATCATAAGAGCATAAGAGAGGAGCTAGAGAGATGGCGTCGAGAGAAGGACAGGTAAGCACTGAAAATGGCTGAGTTTTAGGGCTAGTAGAGTATTTTATACCTACGACCCCATGCTCTAGTGGTGTACACCTCCTAGTAGACAGGAAGCCCACCTATAATGTCTATTAGCTATGTTTTTTCCCAATATTTCCTTCTAATTCATCAAATACATAACCCATTGCTCCTGTCCACCATTAATTTCTATTTTTATTAGGGAATTTTCCTCCAATTTCCAAGATTGCATAAACCATCCATTTATAACTATAAAACAATTACATCTTTCCTCAAAATTTTTCAGGGCCTCACATTCTTACAAAAGTTTCAACCTTGAAACTTAAGCAATTAAATATGGATATTTTGTTCTAATCAATTCTTCAAGTTCCAAAGTTGCCTTATTTCCTACCTAAGGCCAATGATCTCATTTCTTAATTGTTTTCCTTATTATCAAACACACCAAACAGGTCTATTGACTAATATATCTTGGATCTGATTTACCCTTGGCATCATATCATATTACTCCTTTTTAATGGAAGTACATTTTGGGAAAATCTATCTCTCACTTATAATTCTAACTTATAATTCTAAATCACATCTTCTCTCATTAAAATCATATACAATAATCCTAATGCTGTGTTATGCTCCAAGGAGCTCAATCTTTCAGAGTAGCCTACTAACTTCATTATTAACATCTAGATTCATCATCGGGTTAGAACTCTATAAGTTTATATTTGAAATACCTTTCAAAATATTAGCTGATGGCAATGAGTAGTAGCTTATATAGATCATTTTAGAATAACTTTTTATACATCAAAAAAGCTTTCACTCATAGCAAATTTAATAAGGGCCAAAAACAGCCTGATATCAGTACATGGATTTACATTAATGTTGATGTGGGAATCTACATTTCACAAGGATAATAGTGTAGAAAATTGAACCTCATAAAAGTGGGTACACAAAACCAAGCAAATAAGGATGGGTTCCACCATGTCTCCTTAAGGGGGATTAGTTGTTGGTCCCATTCTAAGATAGCTCAAGAGTGGGGATGAATTAGCTTTTGAAATTTTTTGACAAAATTAAAAATCAAGTGCTAAAATAAGTAGGGAATAAATCATGTAGCAAAATTACATAAGTATTTTTACTGAGGTTTGGCCCATAACATTGTACCTACACCTTTTTATGAGTCAAGCTCACTCACTATACTTAAGTTCCACTAATCACAAGTCGGTTTTACAAGCTCACCAACAAAATTTATGCATGTTGGTTCTCAAAGCTCACCAACAAATTTTTACATGTTGGTTTTTAAAGCTCACTAACAAACTTATATATGTTAGTTTCCAAAGCTCATCAACAAACTTATTGGTTTTCAAGCTAACCAAAAAACTTATCCAAGATCAGTAAGCCCCTTCCTTATTATCCTTTACAAAGAACGTTGTATAATAAAAGTTGCCTCTTACATAGGCTGATTTGCACAAAATTAAAGTGCAAAAAAAGTAAATGTATTGCAATAAATACAAAGAATATCAGACTCCCTTAAGTTACTATAAAGAATAAGCTTTGAATGCAGATTGCATTTTGTACAATAGAGTTGGAAAAAAATCTTTAATGCTGAGTAAATGCTCTTGTTTGCTTCTCTAGGTTATCTAACTTTTTCTAACTTTTCTGTAACTTCTTGGAATGACCTCTCTTCACTGCTTTTATACTGAGATTCAAAATCTTTTATTTGGAGAATCAGGCACTCATTAAATGTGAGCAAATCATGAAAATTTTCCAGCCATTGAAACATTCTCATAGGTTCTTCATACTGAAGGCATGTCTGTAGTAAACAACTATCTTCGGATTTAAGATTTTGGGCTAACCTGAATAGCTTAGCTTGTAACAGACTTCTTTTGGTTATGTTCAAAAATGAATCGCTGTGTCCAAAGTTGAATCGCTGAGTACGAAGTTAAATTCTGAACATAGAACTGGAGCAAATTGCTATTGACCTCATGACTAAACTTCTGGCCTAGTCCAGAGATGAGTTGGCAAAGTCCAAAGTTAAATTTTGGATTGGCCAACTCTAGTAATGGTAGAGTCTGAATCTTAGCACTTTGAACTTTTGGACTTGAGTTTCTAGTGTCTTGGCTTCTTGCTTTAGCAGAGTCCAAATTTGGTTCAGTGTCCAAACTAGCTCCTATGTCCAGATTGCTCTGGTAGTGTCCGAGCTTACTTTTGTGTTCAGATTTGCTTCTGCAATGTCCAAATTTGTTTCTTCAGTGTCGGAATCTTGGTTCTTTAGTGTCCGAATTGGTTCTGCTTTGTCCAAACTTGCTTGAGTTTGGAACTTGGTTTCTTTTAGAGGTTGGGCATCTGTTTAATTTTCTTTGGCAGTGATTTGAGACTTTTTATGAAGATCTTTCAAATACAATCTTCAAAGTTTCAGTGTCATTCTTTCTCTTTTGAGCATTTACATTTTCTTCATTTTCAACTTGTGGATCCTTGTCTCTAATATTGTCTTGTATGCACTGTTATAAAGCCCTGCTCCTCCACCCTATGCATTTTGGCCATCTGGTAGATCGTTCTTTATTGGCACCTATACGAGACTCTACCATTCCCTCTCTTTTCCATAATTTTCCTATTTTTAAGGGGACTTCTACCAAAAATCCACCAAAGTCTACTCTTAATTTTATGTATTTACACCTAATATACATTTATCAAATGAATTTCTAATATCAATATTCAAAATTTCCAATATAAAACATAATTTGGTACATTTTCTAATCATGAATAAAACTAAAAATTTAACAATTATAAATCAAATCATAAATTATTAAAGTAGCCAAACCTACCCATAGCCCAAAACCTACTTCACCTCATGATAGCCATAACATACTCCATATCCATATCATACACATTTTCCATTAATATGACATGCCATTATACTACGATATATATCATTTATAATTTAATACAATTATACAAATTCACATTATATGAATATATAATGGGATTCCAATCCCATATTCAATCATACCATCTTAAGATCTTCTACTCCTCTCTAGTTCCAACCCATAATTGAGATTCTTTATTTGACCTGCCAGCTAAAAATTTAAACAAGAAGGTATGAGTCTGAGCAACTTAGTAAGTAGGCACAAATAATAAATAATCCACATATAGCAGAATCTAGACCAAAATAATCAATCATCTTGGCCAACAAACAATCATCCGGACCTTCACATATCACAAATATGCCATAACGGCATGAGCATCTCATAATTATACCACTATACCAAAATATGCATAGAAGAATATATTTTCATCAATTAATATCACACAAAGACATCGTTGTATTCCCATCCAATCAACCAATCTCATATTGAATCAATCTTCAAATTAAACATACAATAAAGGGATATTCTCTATCCCTCACATTAGATATCCATACTAAACCAAAACATCAATTATTCTAATCCAAGGGATACCCATTATCCCTTACAAACCAACTAATATCAATTTTAAACAAAGATGGAATATCTATTATCACCAACTAAAACATACAAGCTCGGATTCAAACAAATGGGTAAATCCCCATTCATTCAACAAAAAAAAGGAGGCCTACAAACCTTTTAATGAAGGACACACCTCAAAAACTTCAACTCAATCTTCCATTCCATCATTTAGCTTCCAAGTGGATCCTGAATAGACATAACATATGAATCCCATAGTGTCATTAATTCTCTTTTATCAAGTTTGAATTAGGATAAACACATCGTAAACCACATATTAAACAATTACCCCTATCCATTTACATGATTTCATCTCAAATTCACAATTAGCATTAGTATTCATGAAAGGGGTAATTATATAATCATAATTAATCAGGTCTAAATCATGCCAAACATGTTGTAAATCTTATATTAATCAATTTTCCCCATAATTTCAACCTAAAATCTATGCAATTCCCCTCATTGTACTGTTCATCTTCCCAAAATCCACCATTCACGCATGGGTGGAAACCCTAGCAAGGAAAAATCATGACTTCTCATACTCAAATAAGCCCCACAACACAATAATACATGAATGAAACATTTTTCCTATGGTTTAACACCCAAATCCATCATTTTTCCCAAAATTCCATGATTTCCAAAACCCTAGTTAACATAAAAGCTTAAATTCAGATGGGGAAAAGTATCTTACCATGAAAACTAGCTGCCTCTCCCTCCTATGGATGAAAATCCAAGCTCAAAACTTGAAGTAGCACACTCCATTTGCAAGAAATCTGATTTGCTTCTATTTTCCACGGTTCAAATGCCAAAAACCCATCTCCATTAGCATGCTTGGATGACAATCTAGATCAATCATCTTTTTCTTGAACAAAATGACAAGGATTTCAATCTAAACAAAGTTAGGGTGAAGGGAGGAAGAGGATGAAATGGACCAGAGAAAAAAGGGATGGAAAAATGCATTAAAAAGTCAGTCATCCGACTTAAAACCCAATCACCGTTGCACCCTCAAGTTCTGGCACCATGGAGCCAGAATGTTTTGCTTGCCCATGCCTTCATCATGATCCAGCACTGTGGCACCAGTTTTGCTAGCCCATCCAGATACAATTTTTTAGCCTCTTTTTCCATTTTATTTTTTTAAATTTTTTCTCATACATTTATACCATAACATTTTTCATATAATTCTAACATTAAAAGACCTTTTTAATCCTCTTTTTATACTTCATAAAAATATGCAATATTTTCATCATATAAATCCAAATACATGACCTCATTAATTAATAACCTTATTCACAAATTCACAAATCATTCCCCTACTTGATGGAGCAAAATTTTCCACTAAAGACTACTACAATGTATTTCAACACACCATTACCAAAAATTTAACACCTAGGTGTTATAACTGTTCACTTTGCTAAGTTATTTCATTGATTTATTATATATTACTGCAAACTTGGAAATAACAGTCAATAGTTAAATTATTCACTTATATGCTTTTTGCTCATCATCACATTTTAGTTAGTTAAAACATATTCATCATCAAAATCAATCCAACTAAAAGCGGTTTGGTTCAATAATCTCCTCCTTTTTATGATGATAAAACCTTCTAGCGACATAAATTTCAAGAAAAATAAATCATGTATTTCTCAAAAGAAAATAAAAAAACATGGAAACCAAATAGAGAAATGTTCATTCATAACAACACATATATGGCTCCCCCTAACTGAGCGCATCTTTAATAGGTTTTTCTAATCTCCTGCTGAATGAGTGCACTAGATTCTAACATGTTTTATTGAACATACAATTTCTCCCTTATTTATCTTATTATTCAGATACTATCTCCTATCTCCCCTACTTGCCATTAAAAAGATACTATTGCTTTCAATTTTAATTATAGATATTATCTCTCCCTTTCTGTCATTATCAAAAAGGTATAACGAAGACATACATATTACAAAGTATGCGTCAAGATAAAAATACTAAAAATGAATCACAAAAAGATATTTGATGTCATTTCAATACAAACAGAGTTACAAATAAAGATACACTCAAATATATTTTAGTATAAATAGAGTGCTACTCTAATAGTGAAAAGTACAACAGGGATGGGACGGATGTAAGAAAAGGTGAGGTAGAGAGATTGAGGTGGAGCCCGATAATGATCCTTTGATCAAGTTTGGAATCATGCATAAGTATGCATCCATCATTTTTGAAAGGTCACATTGAAGGAGCCAAAGTTTTGGATTGGGAGAAGGGGGTTACTTCTAGTGCTGCTTCTCCCTCCTAGTCTTCAACCTCCATAAAATGTAACGTTGAAAGTTGGGCCTTTGGAATTGAATGAAGATGGTTTTGGTAATCTCCAAAGAGTATAATATCTCTTATAGATATCCATTTAATCCTTTTTTCTTCTTCTTTAGAGACATCATAAACTTCTTTAAGTCCAATTGAAGAATTGTCTCCAATCCAAAACATCTCAATGACTACCCTGTTCACGTTTCTTCTTCTCAATGAATTTTTCTCTGCACATATCTCAAATTTTCTTCCTTCTCTACTCTACATCATACAGAGTTACTCCTCTTTGCTCTCTCTTTTGACTTAGCAACATATGGATGAGGATGAAATAAATAAGCATAGGCTGGTAATAATAAGGTGAATGTTAGGGGTTCCTATGAGGTTCTAGCGCATTCTTGAAGCAATTCAGAATGAATTTTTGATAAATATGATTTAAGAGATAAGCATTCCAACATAGAATGCTTAATTCCAATGTGAAAATGAGACTTTGTCTTGAAAATGAAGGCTTAGGCACCTTAGGAAGATAAACATTAATTCTAGATTTTTTGGACATAGGAAGGAATATGGGATCAATTTGGATTTTTAGTTTTGGAGATAGATGGTTGTGTTTGGAAATTCAGACTTTGGCTAGGAGTGAAGAATTCAGACTTAGGATGTTTGGCCTTTGGATATTATGAAGTGAAGTTTCATAACGTATGAAAGTGTGTCCTGAATTGTGTCTGAAACATTCTATCTAGCAGAGCACACGCAGAAATATATTTAACAAAAAGAATAAGCATTTAGATTATGTAAATGTATCCAAAATGTGATGATCAAGAGAATAAGAATTATACATGAGGATCTATCACTCCTAATTCCCTTCTTATCATACAAAATCTGGATCTATCACTCCTAATTCCCTTCTTATCATACAAAATCTATCTTCTGGGAGTGGTTTAGTCAAAATTTCTACTAACTATTTTTGAGTTGGTATAAATTCTAAATAGACATTATGATTCTAGACATGATCTCTAATGAAATGATACCTGATCTCTATATGTTTGGATCTAGAATGCATAACAGGATTCTTGATTTGATTTATAACACTAGTATCGTCACATCGAATGGGTGTATCAAAAAATTCAAACCATAGTCACTCATTTGTTGTTTCATCTAAAGAATCTGTGCACAACAACTTCTAGTTGCAACATATTCAGCCTCGGCAGTTGACAGTGCAACAGATGTCTACTTTCTAAAGAACCATGATATGATCATGCTTCCAAGAAATCGACAAGTCTTTGAGTTACTCTTCCAATCTACTCTATAACTAGCAAAATCAACTTCAAAGTACCTAATTAGCTCAAAATTTAAACCTTTTTGATACTGTAAACCAAGGTTTGGAGTGTTTAAAAGGTATCTAAAGATTCTTTTGACAGTAATGAGATGTGATTCTTTAGGATCTGATTAGAATCTGGCACAGATACATACACCAAATATAATATCTAGCCTACTAGCAATAAAATATAATAGAGATCTATCATACTTCTATAAGGCTTTTGACAAATAGATTTACCTTTTTCGTCATTGCCCAATTTGATAAAAGTGCTCATTGGAGTTTCATACCTTCTTCCATCTTCAAGATTGAATTTCTTAAGTAGTTCCTTTGTGTATTTAGCTTTGTGGATAAAAATTCTCTCTCTCATCTACTTTACTTGCAGTCTTAGAAAGAATTTTAATTCTCCCATCAAATCATTTCGAATTTCCCCTACATTAACTTAGAAAACTCTTGACAAAGATTTTCATTAGTAACTCCAAATACAATATCATTTACATATATTTGCACAATAAGAATATCATTCATAGCATGCTTAATGAAGAGTGTGGTATATACTTTACCCCTTAAGAATCTTTTCTCAATTAAAAATCTACTTAGCCTTTCATACCATGCTCTAGGAGCCTGATTCAATCCATAGAGGGCTTTCTTTAGTTTGAAGACATGGTTAGGATCATGAGGGTCTTCAAACCGAGGGGGTTGTTCCATATAAATTCTTCATTAATGAATCCATTCAAAAATGAAGATTTGACATCCATTCAGTAGAGTTTAAAATTCATACAAGATGCAAATGCCAACAACATTCTTATGGCTTATATCCTAGCAAAAGGGGCATATGATTCATCAAAGTCTATCTCTTCTTCTTAATAGTACCCCTTTACTACTAATCTTGCTTTTTCCCTCACTACTAAACCAAATTCATCAAGTTTGTTCCTAAAGACCCATTTGGTTCATATAACAAATTGACGATCAGGTCTTAGAACTAAAGTCCATAAGTCATTTCTTTTGAATTAGTCTAATTCTTCTTGCATAGCTAAAATTCAATTCTCATATTCTAATGCATTATCTATGCAAGTTAGCTCTATTTGAGAAATGAAGGTAAAATTATCATATATTTGGTGATAGGATGATCTAATTCTAACTCTATCGTACACATCACCAATTACTTGACTTTCAAGATCAGCATGCATGAATCTCCAATCTTTAGGAAGGGAAGAATTACTCCCTCATTTATTTTATTTGTGGATGATTCAAACTGTCTATCTGCTACATCCCTTACTATTTTTATCTATAGAGATTATTTATCTTGATTTTGTAGATTCATTCTCTCCAAGTTTGCTGTGAGTCTATCTACTTCATCATCAAAATCATTTGTTCTTTTTGAGCAGCTAGTAGATTCATCAAACTTAACATGAAGAGACTCTTCTATAGTTCTACTACTCAAGTTGTAGATTCAAAATGCTTTTCCTAGCAATAGAATAGCCAAGAATATCCCTTCATCAGATTTGCTATCAAATTTCCTAAGGTTTCTTGCCATACTATAATTCAAATGGAGTTTTATTGAGTATTGACCTAGTATGAATTCTATTAATGATATAACATTCAATATACATAACTTTAGCCCAAAAATATTATGGCAGATTATATTCACTCAACATGGTCCTCACCATTTCTTCTAAAGTTCTATTCTTTCTTTCTATTACTCCATCTGCTGGGGTGTTCTTGGTGTAGAGAAAGTTTAAAAGATCCCATTATTTTCATAGTAGGCTGTGAACTTATGGTTTTTAAACTCTCCACCATGATTACTCATAACGGCAACTATATGAGAACTTTGTTCATTCTGTACACTCTTGAAAAATATCTCAAAGAATGAATAAGCCTTATCTGTTGATGTAAGAAACATTACCCAGGTATATCTACTAAAGTTGTCAACAATGTCATATGCGTAATGTTTTCCTCCAAGACTTCTAGTTCTTGTTAGTCCCACTAAGTCCATGTGTGCCAATTAAAGTGGCTTAGTTGTTTATACTTATCTTTTTGATTTGAACGATTCATTGGCATGTTTTCCTCTCATGCACGGATCACACAACTGTCCTTTATCAAATTTCAGTTCAGATAAGCCAACTACAAGATCTTTTCGGTATAATTTTTATATCATATATTTGTTGGCATGTACCAATCTTTAATGTCACAATAGGGACTCATTGTGACTAATAAGATACTTAGCTTGGATATCAAAAAAATCTATAATATATACATTTCCATGTCTCTTGCCTAGGACTACAACTGAGTCATGCTAATCTAAGACTAAACATATATGAGATTCAAATATAACCTTGTAACCACTATCACAAAACTGACTAACACTCTAAAGATTATATTCTAATCCCTCAACTAAAAGCATATCTTAAATGATAGTAGATTATGGTTGGCCAACCTTACCAATCTCAGCCACTCTACCTTTCTCGTTATCTTTGAAAGTTACTTTTCTACCATGTTTCTCTTTTAGCTTAGTGAACAACTCCTTCTCCCCTATTATTTATCTTGAGCAACCACTATTGATGTGCCACTATTACTTATGGCTCTCAGAAACACCTGCAACTACAAGGTCAGGCTTTAATCTTTGGTACCCATCTAAGAATGAGTACAAGGGGATTAGTGACAGCATATTTTGGTACCCACTACTTCTTGGAGACTGAATTGCATTTACTGTATCTGCAACCTTTCTAGAAATCCAAACCATGGTCTATTTGGTCCTTTATTTTTATTTAGAATTATAAATTTATTTCTTATGTTGCTGACCACCTTTAGTTTTTAGTTTCATTCTAAACATGGTGAAGGTTAAGGTCTGTCTAAGGGTGTTATTTTCTGCCTTAACTAGTTCAAGTTCATGAATGGTGCATTGATCATTTTTAAGCTTTCTATTTTCATCTTTCAATTTGGAGCACTCACTGGTTGCTTTTAATAGTTCCTTCTTTGTCTCCTTGTACTTACCTTTTAGAGACTTGAAATCAAAATATAAACTTTCTAATTCATCAAAAAGAAATTTTGAGATTCAAGTACAGAAGTTACTTCATCTTCATGAATTGCCTTAAAGCTGATTCTGATGTGGTAATATTCTTGGTCTCCTTTTGTTGGTGATAGTTTGCTAAATTATACTTCATGATCTTCCTTGCTGTCACTTGTACTTTTGTGCAGCATACTTTCTAGCACGTCCCTTGGAGCAAGTGCTTTCTTTCTCATAACTTTTTGTTGCTACTATTATTATTCTTATTTTCAATATATGAATTATATCTTTTGTTCTATTGTTCCCCTTACTTCATTTTAGATTCTTGGTAGTCATAACTCATATAGCTAGGTTTGCCACAATTATAGCAGGTGGGAACATCTTTTCTTTTGTCTTTGTTTCTAAAATTTCTAAAACTGCTTCTAGCTTTCCTTTTGAACATATTTCTGAATTTTTTGCTTAGTATTGCCATGTCATTAACTTCATCAACTCTACTCATTGAAGCTTCTCTTTATGAATCATTGTCTAATTTATCTCTCAAAGTAATATTTCTCTTTCCTTTTGGCTCTTCTGGAACTTTCTGCTTCATAAGAACTTCGTGGGTCATAAGCAAACCCATTAGCTCTTCCACCTTCATTTTGTCCAAGTTTCTAGCTTCTTGGATTGCTATAACCTCCATTGGTGATCTTTTGAAATCATCCAAATATATCAGATATTGTATTATTGTCCTGCATATGGAAGGCTTCATATTCTTGCACAAGTATATTAATTTTGGTCTCTTTGACTTGATTAGTACCTTCATGTGTGACTTTCAGCTTGTCCCAAATCTCCTTTGCTGAGTCAAATGCATAAATCTTCTCAAAAAGTTTTGCATACACATTTTTTTGTACCCATAATTGGTGTCATAAAAAAAGGGGGTCTGATGGTTGACTGTCCTTCAACCGTGGTATTGTGGATTGTGTTGACCATAGGGATCACTTCAAGCAGTTGAAATATTTGGTAATCAAAAAGTAACTGTTGAACCCACTCTAATACCAATTGTTAGTCCCGTTCTAAGGTAGCTCAAGAGGGGGGGGTGGTGAATTGAGCTTTTGAATATTTCTAGCCAAACTAAAAAATCAAGTGCTAAAATAAGTAGGGAATAAATCACATAGCACAATTACACAGGTATTTTTATAAAGGTTCAGCCCACAACATAGTACCTACTCCTCTATTTGTGTCAGCTTCACTCACTGTACTCAGATTCCAAAAATCACAACTTGGTATTTAAAGCTTACCAACAAACTTTTACACATTGATTTTCAAAGCACACCAACAAACTTTTACATATTGGTTTTCAAAGCTTACCAACAAACTTATATACATTAGTTTTCAAAGCTCATCAATAAACTTATTGATTTTCAAGCTAACTAATAAACTTATCCAAGATTAGCAAGCCCCTTGCTTGCTATCTTGTACAAAGAACGTTGTACAATAAAAGTTGATTCTTACATAGGTTGATTTGTATGGAATTAAAGCGTAGGAGAAGTAAATGTATTGCAATAAATAAAAAGAATACCAAACTCCCTTAAGTTACTACAGAGAATAAGCTTTGAATGCAGATTGGGTTTTGCATAGTGGAGTTAGAAGAAAAGCTTTAATGCTGAGTAAATGCTCTTGTTTGCTTCTTTAGTTTGTCTAACTTTTTCTAATTTTTCTATAACTTCTTGGAATGATTTCTTTTCACTCCTTTTATACTGAGATTCAAAATCTTTCCATTGGAGAAGATTGCATTCATTAAATGTGAGCAAATCATGAAGATTTTTGGCCACTAAAACATTCTTGCAGGTTTTTCTTATTGAAGGCATGTCCATAGTAAAAAACTATGTTCAAAGTTAAGATTTTAGGTTGACTTGAATAGTTTAGATTGCAATAGACATCTCTCAACTATGTTCGGAAATGAATTGCTAAGTCCAAAGTTGAATCACTTAGCTCGAAGTTAAATTTCAAACTTAGAACTAGCATAGATTGCTTTTGACCACACGACTGAACTTCTAGCCTAGTTCGGAAATGAGTTGGCAAAGTCCAAAGTTAAAATTTGGACTAGCTAATTCTAGCAATGACAGAGTTTGAATCTTAGCAATTTAAACTTTTTGACTTAGGTTTCTGGAGTATTGGCTTCTTGCCTTAGCAGAGTCCGAATTTGGTTCTAAGTTTGAACTAGCTCCTATATCTAGATTTCTCTCATAGTGTTTGAGCTTGCTTCTGTGTTCGGATTTGCTTCTGCAATGTCCAAATCTTAGTTATGAGTGTCCAGATTGGTTTTACTATGTCTCAACTTGCTTGAGTGTGGAACTTGGTTCCTTTTTGAGGTTGGGCATTTCTCTGATTTTCTTTGGCAATGATTTGAGACTTTTTATGATCTTTCAAAAACCAATCTTCAAAGTTTCAATGTCATTCTTTCTCTTTTGGGCATTTACATTTTCTTCATTTTCAACTTGTGGATATTATTTCTAATATTGCCTTGTATGCGTTGTCCACTTTACTAAGTTATTTTGCTGATTTATTATACATTATTGCACACTTGGAAATAAGAGTCAGTAGCTAAATTATTCACTCATATGCTTTTTGCTATCAAAACGTAGTTGGTTAAAACATATTTATCATCAAAATTAATCAAAATAAAAGAGGTTTGGTTCAACACTAGTATTAGAGACTTGTAACATTGGATAAGCTCTACAGCCTGCAGATCTACAATGTCAAGCCCTAATTTCAATAGGAGACCTATTCAGACTGTGACATGACTCCCATGGCTCTGCTTAGTTGTGGTACCACTTAAAAAGAAACTTCTAATAAAATTAGAGGATGTATAATCCCCAGGAAAATATATTTAGTCAGAAAACTTCATATAATCATAATTATCCCAGTGTATGCCACTATTCCTTTTATACACCAAACAAGGCTCAACTATAAAAACCCAACTATGAACACCCTATGGACAAATGCTCTCAATTATTTATCTACCTCTCACGGTCATATTATTGACTTGGATGTCAAATTATTCACATTGTGACCACCTTTAGTGCCCTCTGACATTTTCTTTATTTTATAGGATCTTCTACAGGATTTTTATCTAGTAATTTGGGTGAGAGCTCAAACAAGATGTATTGAAACTTATTTCAACCCTAATTGTTGGTCCCAAATAGAGGATATGGCAAAGCATCAAACCAATAAAGATTGAGAGAATAAGTGGATGTACTAGTGCAAAAAATGAATAGTAGTGAAAGCAAACAATTACACAACACAATAAGTACATAAGGATTATAGTGGTTTGGGTCCCCTTGGCACCTACTCCACTTTCCAAGATACCCCTAACCTTGGGTTTCACTAACCACATGTATGGAATCACACCTCTCTTAGTTTCCAAATATAACTAAAACCTCTGACCTTGCCTAGTTTCTACAACCTTACTAGGAACTCTATAATGTTGGTTTCTCCAAGCTTACCAACAAACTCTTTACACCAATCTGCTATTGGGATTTCCTTTATTATAGTAGAAGACCCAAAAACATAAATAAAGACTATATAATATAATGCCTCTTACTAGGCTTAGTTGTACATAGTATAATCTCAAATGTAAATAATAAAAATAACTTTATAGTGCTTTAAACTCCTCTTAAGATGGACTTGATGCAGCTTTAAGCTTTTGATTATTAATGCACCTTGGAGTGAATGGGCTTTAAATTTTGATTGAGTTTCTTATGATTTATTCATTTGTAGCACTTATAACCCTTAAGGTTCTTCTTCTTCAATAGAACTTCTATTTATAAAGTTCTAGAGAGGCTTTTGAATGTTTGTAAGAGAACCATTTGAAATGTATCAATTGTCGAGATGTCACATCACTTTTCAACAGTTACGGCTATAGAACTCTTTGGATGATCATATCCTTTGAAAAAATCTATAGGTCTCCTATGTCTACAGCTTTGTAGAATACAATATGTACAGAGAACTCTACAAACCTCTAGATGTCGTGACTTGGAGCACTGATAAGCTCATATTTATCATATGTGAGATACGTAAATTTACATTTTTTGATTCTCAATTGACATGATTTCATTAGTTTATATTCATATTTGATTAAATATTGAATTTAATAGAGTTGGTTTGTGAAGTAGATGTCAAAACTTGTCAAAACAAAGTTGGAAATAGAGAAGTTGCAACTTGTAGGCAATTTTTGGCATAGATGGAAGCTGATTTAGAGAAAGTGTTCAACATAGAAGTTGTAGCCCTTCGTCTTATCTTTTCAATGCACCTAGGGGGAAAATTAGGCTCATGAAACTCAAGTTCTCCTCAATCATAACCATAACCCTATTTGTGAAACTTTAACCCTAAACCTAACCCTATTTGTAAAGCTTCAACCCTAGCCTTATTTTTAAAAATCGGGCTTAGGTTGAGTTTTGGGCTGGAATCGAGTTAATGAAAATCTAATGACAGACTAATTAAATATAGATGGCTCTAATAACATAACAAGCATGCATACAAGTTTGTTAGATCATTGATTACAACTAGTCCATGAATAGTTAATCATCAAGATTATTACATGTTCTAAAAATAGTGACCAAAATACTAATAAAAGAAGTCAATTTGCTAAAGGGAATTCAATAATTTATCTCATTCAAATTAATAATAGAGAAAAATTATGATTGATTCTATGCAAAGTTTAGCTACATATGTGTAATGAAATCCTTCCTAAATCTCATGCTAAGGTAAGTAAGCATGTATTGTAAACTTCTACAAGTGGACTCTAGATCTTTGACCCTGAAAAATGCCCCCATGTGGCATGAGGGTGAAAAGTCTCTTGACATAATCTATAGGGTGATGGTAATGTAAATGAATGGATTGAAAATATCATTTTGGAAATTATATTTCACTCTTCTGTGTACCAAGAAATAGCCTAGTCAGTAATAATAATCCATTAAAATATTTTATTAGTAACTTATTATGGCTAAGAGCTAGCAAGCTTTCTCACCTTTATGTTAGTAGCAATACTGTCTTTCTGCCTTGGCATCATGTTGAGGCAAGCGGAGAGGACCACAATTTTTTGGGGGAAAATACTTAGTTCACCTCTTTTGCTCTTTCCTGCAAAATGTTCAATAAATAAAATGGGCTCACCGAGCTTTCTTCCTCATTGTGAGCATATAAAGGTTTGAATGCATCATACATTAGTTAGAATAATTAGTGTGTGTGTGGCCTATAATTTATATATTTAGTCCGATGATGGAGCATTAGCTCCAAATGATAAGGAAGAATAAGAACCAACATATGAAATTGTCAAAACAACTAGACATTCAATACAACTTTGATCAATATTAGTCTTGTTAATAAGATCGAAAGATTGTGTTTTGTATCTCCCTCCTTTCCTTTCCAAGAAAAGCATGTAGTCAACTTTTTCAATTTCCAAATAAAGCATCTAGTCAATACAAGACCATATCATGCCCCTCTAAAGACATGCAAGGTGAGTTCAACTTCTAAAGTATTTAATTGGTAATCTATATGTACACCTCCGAAACAACCAAAAGACAAAAAACCCTTTTCCTGGCAACAAAAATAAATCACTGGATAGAAATTTGAATCTATTCACTTCTATGTACCACAGATTTTGATGGGGTTAACATGTCCAACTTGCACATTCTCAAGATAGATAAATGGCATCCTCTTCACTATCATTTCCTACCTGAAGTACTAAAAAGTTGGGCATACTCAGAGCTAACCATTACTATATGTCTATATACTTTTCTAAGTGAAGAACATAAATGAAAATAACAGGAATAACAAATCACAATAGTAGATAGCTAATCACATCAGCATTTTCCAACTTATGTCAATAACATTAAACACATTTAGTATTTTCTAGAAGTTAGAAGTTATTCCAATAAATATTTCAACACACATACCTCTCTAGCATTGAAGATAAATCTCTTCTTGTCAAAGAAAAGCAAAACCAAGGGTAATGTATCTTGTGTGTCCATTTTAGTCCCCAGTATCTAAGAAATACATAGAATACCAGATAATTAATCAAATAGTTCAACCAATAAGTGTAGAAAGGCTTGAACTTTCTATAAAAATAGAAAGAACGAGAGGGTCAATATCTAGGAAAACCTTAAAGCAAATTATAGTCGAAGGCATTTTTTTCAATCAGCATGCAATGGGCCTTTATAGGATCAAATGACTGACAAGAAGCAAAACCAACCAAAAATACCAAAAAATGTTAATTATCTTTATGAAAGATGATAAGTAACTTGCAGAAAGAAAAAACATTTAATGTCGACTCAATAAAATTCAATCTTTAGAGAAAATACACAAAAAGAGAAAAAATGCATAACCCAAATCCAAAGATGAACCTAGAGGGAAGAAAGCAAGTGCCCAATATGAAAAGACAAGACAAGAAGCACCCAAAACATTAAAAAAAGAATTTCTTTTCCTTTTTTTCACTTGAACATCTGTGAGGCCATGAAAAATTTGTGTGTTATGTGTTTCCACAAAACAGGAATGGACGGTGTCTAGTTGAGTGGTGAAAATACAAAAGAATTTGTAGATGTACATGGATAATTATGATGGACATGATTAGTGTGTTGTGTAGTATGATGGATGGGATAGTAATATTAGAAACAACATGGACAGAATGCAAAGTGAATGAGTTGCATGTGCATCTTTATATATAGGCAATTGGAGCACCATATGAAAAAGAGCTTAAAATGCTCCATCATTGATGGTTCAAATTATAATTCCTTGTAAGTGAACAGATGTATAGAAGTATAGTGTGCAATGCAAGGGTCGATCTCATAGAGAACGGTTAAACTGATTTAATTAATTTTAGTTGTTAAACTATCCTAAACATTAAAAGAATGTATTTATAACTAAATAAACTTGGAATAAAGTTTGGTATAATTTAAGAATTTTAGAAACTGAATGAAATGAAAGTAAATCAATGGTTAAATATAATGCAAAGAGATTAGCAAGATGCAAAAGTCTAAGGATCCGATTTTACCACTAGATGATTCCCCTTTGCAATTCAATGCCTCACTTGGGTTCATTCTTTCAAAAGTAAGATTATTATCGTTAAGTGAGCAGGTTTAAATCAAGTGTTTTCATTTGTTCTAATTACCTATGGTATGTAGCATAATTGAGGTGAAAACCCTTTAAGCTCAAGAATATAAGAACCAAAATAATATGGTTTAGCATATGGTGTCGACTTTAACTATCTATTCTTCTAATTCAAGGGAGCTCATGGTTTAGCATATGGTGTCTACCTTAATCACACTTTGATAATTAATGTAACTTATAAATTGGTGATTAAGCAATAAAATAGGTTAAAAAATTACAAACAACATCATAAATGAAACCAGATCATATATCATTAATAACCAATAATTTATAACAAAGAGTATAAAAAAGGTTTACATCTTCACTCTAAAAAAGAGATTTATTTCATAAGAAAAAAATAAAACAACTCCATCAAATAGGATGATCATAACGAAGAACATCTTCTCTCCTTTTGCTTTCTTACTTGCAATCTCTTCTTCTTCTCCATGAGAAAACTCCAAGAAATTGTCCTCTAAACCTCAGAGAGAACTCTCCAAATGGAAGTGAGAAGTTTTCTCAAAAACCATAACTTTTTCCTTAAAAAACTAGCTTCTACATGAAATATCTATAAAAAATATTAATCTACCACTAGTGCCAGCGGTACCGGCTTGCTATCTAGCCATTGGTGGTTGAAGACGCTGGCACTGGCAGCATTAGCTTGATTTTTAGCTCCTTTTTACCTGTTTTCTTTTCGATCCTTTGAGTTTTTTTTTCTTCCATTTTCTCTTCTTTTACATCTTCAAGATATCTAAAAAATCCAACAAATTAATATAAAATTCATCTAAAAGAAATGAGGATTTACAAATAATTAAGCATAAACATGTGTAATGTAAGTAAATGAAATTTACTCATCAAATACCCCCAAAGTTACTTATTTGCTTGTCCTCAAGAAAAATAGAAACAAAAACACTAAGGACATAACTATAACATAGTAATAATATGCAAACTCACAAAGGACACAATGAACATTGATCCTAGTCATTAATCAAAAACCTCCATAAAATAAGCATAGTTAAGAAGAATTATCAAGATATCATGCATGTCTTTCAAGTTTTAACCTGAGCCTTTTCCTTTCCACTTTACATTCCATGGGCATGTGCAAAAATTATTGCCAATTCAATCTACATATCTTCACACTTACATTCATTTAAGCAACTAAGAAATATATATTCAATTCAACCTTGAGAACTTGCAAATTAAACCAAAGAGACTACTTTTAGATGAGTGGGCTCTATTACTATCACATTCCTCATATTTTTTATTTTATTTTTGAATTTAATCCCGCCTATTACTTGGGCTATATTACTATCACACCCCAAGCTTGTTTTCTTTCTTAATCATTAGGATGTGATCCCCTTATTGCCCCTAAACTTGTTTTCTTTCCTTTTCATAGAGATGCAATCCCCCCTATAAATAATGAGTTTTTATACTTGTTTTTCTTTTATCTCATCTAATGCTTGTCTCAACATAGTTACAATGCATTCTAGAAACAAAATTGAACCATGCATACTTAGTCTCCTAAACTTATGCTAAGCATTCAAAGATTTCAAAAGAAAAGGCTAATTCATTGTGATTAATGTGTATAAGAAATCTGTAGCAAATTAGACTAAGGATCAAGTCAAGCATTGTAGACATAATGATTTTTATCCTTTTCAACTTAACTATTTCAAAATGTCATATACATGTCATTGGTTTTATATGATGACCCTGATCAATGTTCAAAACACATAACTTTCCAACCATACTATAATCAAATATAGCACTCAACATAAACATTTAAACACAACCCATAAACTACTCAAACTAAACAAACCAACTAAACACACAATACACAAACTAAACAAACTACAACAAGCACTAAACTTAGACAAAGACATCCATAAAAAAAATATAGTTCTAATACCCCAAAGTTAAATATAACATTGTCCTCAATGTAGAATAAAGCACTGGAAAACAAGAACTTCCCTGAATGGATGGATCACTCTTCTTAGCTTTTGCTTTTCGCTCAACTCAAATCTTCTGCTAGTACATCAGGAAGTGTTGGTGGAGGTGGGAAGTAAATGGAGCTATCGCTGGTGATATGTTGCAACTCCAGAGCATGGTAGTGAGAGCATTATTGTGGTCCACCATATATTTGTACATTTTTCCCTGGTCCTTCATCATTTGCCTCATATAACATTAAACACCCACTAGGCATGTTTGGAGATCAGCAAGTGAAGGTGCTTTAGAAGAAGACTCCCTAGTGGGTCTCCACTATAGAGAGCTAGGTGGTGAAGATGAAGCACCCTTGCATTTCTACGTGTTATCTTCTCAAGTGTATCTATAATTGCATCTTTGATCACCGGAAGAGGTTGTCGAAATTCCTCTTGAGTAGTGGTAGGAACTCCAGCCATGAGACACAATTGGTAGATGAGTGAAGGGTATCCTAGTCCACTTGTGAGCCTCCCTATGATGAAAGAGATGATGGGGCACTCGATCACTCAGCCTATGTCAATGGACAACTTGTCTGAATAGTATAGTTGAGAACAGCTCAGTCCCTTGTAACATCAGCATATGGTTGGAAGGCAAAAATTTTACTGAAACAAAATAGTTTCATGCCTTGCTTGTTGCTTCTAACTGCCCTTTTGGAAAACTAATTACCTTATCATGCAGAGTCTTCCACTTGCTGCCTGATTGAGGAAGGTAAGATACGATAGCATTATAGTCTGGTCCTTGCTCAATCCAAGCTAAGTATTCATCTTCTTCAATGTCATCCAACTCATAAACTTGATTAATAGCAACTCTATCAAAAGGAACCATCTTTCCATGCACCAATGCTTTAAGCTCCCTAGGGTTTGCTCTGAACTATTCTCGGCATTGACATAAAACTCTTTAACTAGTGGCACAACTGCTGCCTTCGGCTGAGTTGTAAAGTGCATCCAATGCTAAGCTTGAATAAGGTTAGCTATATAACTATAAGTTGTATCCAAGCCTCTTTACCTATACTTTCTCAATTCACTAGTGAACTTTTGAAAATATCTTCAGCTCATTCCTTGAAGGACGTGGGTTTAGGTGGTGCATTAGGCTTTCTTGTCCACCTCTTCCTTGAAGTTTTAGCATAAGTAGATTTTCTTAGAGGCATGGTGATTGTACTAGAAGGAATGTAGTAGTAGAATAACTTGGGCAATCAAAATGAATAAATTTAACCAATCTTCTTTAAAAGCAAACCACACAACTGTACTTTACTTTGAAAGAACAACAAGCACCAACAAGAATATGTGCTTACACCACAAAAAAAAGGTCACTTTCTTCACCAAGGCATTTCATCAAACATATAACATGCACATTGAAATATTTCAACAAATGCCTTGATAGCTTTGTTGACATAAATGCATAGTTTTGATAATAAACAAAACTTGATTAAAGATTATGTATCAATGGTTGTTATCAAGTTTTTAGTATGTAGAATCAAGTTGTGGGTCTTAAAGAAAAATGAGCACAGAGAACATATTTGATAAGTCTAAACCCTTTACTAAACTCAATTTTGATGATAAATGAGATTAAATAACTTAGTTTTGATGATGAACAAACAAGTGAGTAAAGAATCAAGGTACTAATAAATCACTTTCTAAGTGTTATAGTATTAGTATCAAAAATAAATTAAGGAAAGTATTAAAGGAATGCTCAAATAAAAAGATATTCAAAAGGCATATGATAACATTTTAGAACTTGTTTTTAAGCTAAGCATGAAAAGATCAAAAGTTAGGAAAAAATCAAACTTAATCAAAAGCAATCAGATGCAACTCAAAACCAAATCAGAAGCGACTCAGAACTTCTTCAAAAGCAAAATCAAAAATCAAAAGAACCATAGAAGAAGCACAGAAGATGAGTTAGCTATACAAAAAAGCAATAGAAGCAGCATTATTGAGCATAGAAGCAAATCAGAAGTAATATTAAGATACACAGAAGTAAATTAGAAATAACATGATGACACATAGAAGCAACTCAAAAAGACTATTCTACTATACAGAAGCAACACATCAATACACAGAAGCAATTCAGAAGGAATTTTGGTCACACAAAAGCAACTCAAAAGGAAACTCAAGTGATCATAACTATATCAGAAGAATTTTCTTTAAGTAGCAGAAGCAAAAAGCATTAAGTAGAAGTAATTAAGAATACGTTAAAGTACACAAAAGTGGTGTAGAAATCATACAGAATCAAGTTAAAAGAAATATAAGAGGCATGATCGATTTAATATGATTTCATAAAGAGATACAAAAGTAAGGATCAAACTTTATAAATGAATAAGAAGATACACAGAAGTTGTTCAGAAGACACATAAATGACCATTGAAGAATAAGACAATGGATAGAAACCCTAAAGAGGAAATTGCCAAAATTTGCTAACTATAGAAGTACCACAGAATGACTTCAGAAGTTCTATTAAGGCATACACTAAAAGATAGAAGTTCTAAGCACTCTACTCAAAATCTCTGAATTCCGACAACACACAAAAGTCATCACCAAACCTGCCTAACTTATTTGAAAATGATGTCAAAGGTTGCAATGGCTAAAAATTCAAATCCTGTATAAACAGGATTAAGAAAACAACTACTACAATGAAGAGAATATACTGAAAATCATTATGTTAGAAAAAATCATTCATAGCTTTTCATTATTCAACTCTATCTGCTACGTCATTGCCATATCAGATCTACATCAACTTCAAATGGAGTTTGAATATAATCTCATTGCTTACTTTACTCTTTCATTTAAGCTTTAGCTTTCATACATATTAGCCTAAAATAAGATGCACTGTTATTATACACTTTATATTGAAAAACCAGTGAGTTGGTTAGTAAGCTTTATAAAATCAATTATTTGTAAGAGTTTCTAGTGAACTTGGAAAACTAGTAAGTTAGTTGGTAAGCTTGAAAACCAACTTGTAAAGAGTTTCTGGTGAACCTGAAAAACCAGTGAGTTGTTGGTAAGTTTGTAAAACCAACAAGTGTCATAGTGGAACTTGAGTTCAGTAAAGGAGACTGACTCAGAGAAGTGGAGTAGGAACCCAGGAAGGGCCAAACCACTACAAAAATACTGTGTATGTGTTGCAAGTCATTCGCTTTCTCATTTTAAGCACACAGTTATTTATTGGCCAAAATTTTTAGAAGCTCAATTCACACCCCCCCTCTTGAGCTATCAGTTAGTAAGGGACCAATAATATTCCATGGCGACAAGGCTTGACCAAGTAAAGAAGCAAAAGATGAAGTGCTGTAATAGACAGTACGAATGAAAAGGACTTGGTTGTTTCCATTCATCTATCAAAGTGAAAAATCATATATGACGGATGCAAGACATATGTATACAATAAGTTTCATCTATCATAAGCAAGTCATAGTTATGTCAATGGTCATCTAATGAGAACAAACAAAGGTGGAAGAAGTGAAGATATTTTTAGCAAAATAAAAACTTCATCTGCCTTCAACAGACAAAGAGAAGAAGCAAGAATCATATGGAAGAGTAGAAACTTTATCTATCATAAGTAAGTTAATAATTGTCCATAGTTAATAGACAAAGTGGAAGAAGTAAGGAGCGTCTAGCAGAGCAAAGAATTCGTTAGTGATCATCTGCTATTAATAAACAAAGTGGATAAATATTCCATTAGACAAAGGCATGAAGAAAACCCTTCTATGATCCAATACTTCATCTATTACTTACAATAAAAAAACCCAACAGATGAAGTGCTAGAGTAAGAAGACATCTCTGCCTCTATAATACAACAGATAAAGAAATTGTACAGTTGATTGATCTGGCAATAATAAAAAGGATGATTCATCTGTTACTTACGAAAGACAAAGATAAAGGAACTTTGTATTATGGATAGGTGGACAGATACTTCATCAATCATAAGTAAAAGATGAGCAAGTCAGAATGAATCATTGGTCTTTGCTCAAGTCAAAATGAATCATTGGTCTTTGCTCAGAATTAATAATGATCTTTTTATATTAATGAAAGAGGTAGCCATTATAGTAATACCTCGACCAGAGCTTATTGAGAAACCAAATATCATCTTCTCCAAGGTCGGCGCTATAGGCATTCCAGCATACGAGAAATAAGCAGAAGTTAGAGAATTCAAAATACACCAATCAGAACATCCTCAATTATTAATGGAGCTCACCTACCACCAATGACTAGAATTCAAAGCAGCTATAAATGAAGCATCGCTAGAGCAGGAGGAACTAATAAAGAATTGAAAAAATCATTCAAAACCCTCTTGAAAAGCATTTACTGATTTCAGCTAAACCTTCTACAATCCTTTAAAAGTCAAGAGCCTTGCATTCAAACAATCTTCAACTTTTCTTTGAAGGCTTTCAACTATCTTTGGGAAGATCATTTACTTCTCATTCAAATTTCGGAAACCTTCCCCTGTACTTATTGAAAATTTTCTATGCTTAAACTTTTGATATTCATTTCTAGTAAAGTTCCTAGAGCTAGTGATAAAGACTAGACTCAAGAAGAGCTGTGACTATCTGATTATAGACAAGAGCTATTTATTCATACCCATTAGAGCTAGAATCTAGAAGAGTGTCAGGGACACTTGTTTATACCCCCTAGATCTAAAATCTAGAATAGTATCGAGGACATTTGTTTATGCCCCATAGAGCTAGAATCTAGAAGAGTGTTAGGGACACTATTGTATTTCTACTATTGGGAATAATGGAACCCAAGACACTAAGTGAGAAGTGCTCTTGGAAGAGTGAAGTAGAGAATTTACTCAAACCACTATAGAAATCATTGTGTCTTATTTATTTTGTGCATTTGTTGATTGAGCAATTGATTGATAAAGGGAAGAGTAATCCTAAAAAGGGTTGAGAAATAACTTTTAAGAACCCAATTCACCCCTCCCCTCTTGGGTTTTGTCTAAAATTCAGGACCAACAAGTGGTATTAGAGCAAACTATATAAACACTTATAGTGATCCAATGGCAAACTCATCATCCTCATTATAAATATTCACCGAGGGGCAATCATCTTCTTGGCCACCCCTATTTAATGAATTAACTTCTCTTACTGGAAGTTAAGGATGAAGCAATTTATTATAGCCAATGATATGAAATCTTAGAGGTCTATTAAAAGCAAAATGACTCTTTCCACTAATGAAGTAGATTTATGGACCAAAGAGGAAGCCACCTCAATCCAAAATAATGCAAAGGCTATGAACTCTTTATTTTGTGAACTATCCTCATCTAAGTTTGATAGAGTATCCTTTTGCACTACTACAAAGGATATATGTGATAAATTAGTATTTATTTATGAAGGTTCCTTATTAGTCAAGGGAACTAGAAGAAATATGTTGATAGGAGAACTAAAAAAAATTTAAGATAAAGGAAGGAGAAAGTACATCTGAAATGTATGCTCATTTTTTTAAAGTTACTAATGCTTTGAAAGGTTTGAAAAAAGAAGTTATAAATTTTGAACAGGTGATGAAGATACTAAGGGCGCTGCCACAATCATGGAACTAGAAGATTACAATAATAGAGAAAGCAAAGGATCTAAACACTCTTCTAGTGGATGATCTTATCAATTCATTGATGTCACACGAGCTAATTAAGAACAAAAGGGAAGAACCAATAAAGCCCAAAAAAAATATTGCCCTGGAAGTGACCAAAGAAGTCAGCAGTGATCTAGCATCACAATCTAAAGATGATATGGCCATGTTGGTCAGAAATTTCAAAAAGTTTGCAAGAAGTAGCAGAGGTAGCTTATCAAGGAGACAACCTAGACAACAAAAGAAAATGATTGAAGGAAAGAAGGATCTCCCTACATGCTATAAATGTGTAGGGATTAGATACATGTCTCCTGAATGTCCTAACAAAGAAAAAGTAAATATGAACAAGAAGGATGATAGAAAAGCAAAGAAGTATTCAAGTCCTCAAGAAACCAAGCTAGAGGAATGTATGTCAATGATGAAGAATTATCAGGAACTAACTCGATTAAGAAAAGTGACAACAAAGTAAGACACCTTGCAAAAATATGTTGCATGGCCCAGATGGAGAATGAATCAACAGATCAAATCACCATCAAAGAGCAGTGTACAACGGAGCTAGAGACAGAGGTAAATTCGTATTACTCTTATAGTTCCGACTCTTCTAGTTCAAATAATACTTGTGACAAATGCAAAAACCATGATAAGTTACAATAATCATACAACTCTTTCTTTAGTGAGTTTGAATCACTTGGCCAAAAACTTACTGAAAAAAAGACACTTTGATGCAACTATCAAAGTAAATTTTATTCTAGTAGAAAAATCTATCTCTACAAAAGGAGGTTGGAGATCTAAAGAAAGAGATATAGTTATTGAACAATATATTGAGTAAATTCCCCATTCTAGGAGAGTGTGACCAAATTTATGAGAATGATTGGTCAAACTAGCAAAAAGGGACTTGGCTATGAACAGTTAGATGATAAAAATTTATAAAAATTTACTAGATGGTCCAAAGGAGTGAATCTCACAAAAGAAAAGAAAAATTATCCAAATATTAAAAGGTTCATGAGTTATCTTGGATAAAGAAACTAGTGAAATATATTAAACCTAACAAAGTTCCAAATATTTGTTATTTTTGTAATAGATTTGGACATTAGGTGTATGATTATTGTGCCAAAGGATACAAGCAAAAGGTGCTAAAATGAGATGGAAACACAAGGAATGAGCACACACTTTTCTACTAACATCATTGGATCCAATACTTGGGTACCAATAAGGTAAAAAAAGAATTTGTTTTGAATATAGGTAAGTCTTGAAGCTACGTTTGGAAATCTATGGTTCATAGATAATGGCTATTCAAGACATATGACTGGGAATAAAAAAAATGTTCAAAGAATTAAAGCCAATGAAAAAAGGAACAGTGGCATTTGGCAACAATTATAAAGGTCTTATCAAGGGAATAGGTAAAGTTTATGGTTTATTCAATGTATGCATAGAGAATGTATTATATGTAGAAGGACTCAAGCACAATCTGCTAATCATTAGTCAATTATGTGACAAGGGTCACAAAGTTATATTTGAACCATCTACATGTAACGTATTTTGTCTAGATAATGATCTACTGTTTAACAGAAAAAGGATTGAAAATATTTGTCTAGTGCAACTGGATAATATAGTTGGAAAATGCTTAATTGCAATCAAGGATGATCCATGGGTATGACACAAGAGGATGGGACACATCAATATGTCAAATATGAAATCTTTGAGGAAAAAAGATCTCGTGATTGGTCTACCAAAATTAAACTATGACGAAAATCAAATATGCAAATTATGTTAATTGTTAAAATGAATTCAAGTATCCTTCCATCCTAAGAATGAAGTATCTACATCCAGACATCTAGAATTATTGCATATGGATTTATTTGGACCATCATCAGACATAGTCACACTTGGAGGAAAAAGATACATATATTTGATAGTGGATGATTACTCTAGATTTACATGGGTAATTCTCTTAACTAGCAAAGATGAAGCATTTTCAATATTTTATACTTTTTAAAAGCTAGTCCAAAATAAGAAACAAATGTTTATTGTATCCATCTACAGTGATCATAGTGGTGAATTCGAGAACAGAAGATTCATGGATTTTTGTGATGAAGTAGGAATTCACCATAGCTTTTCATCCCCCAGAACTTCTCAACAAAATAGAGTTGTGAAAAGAAAGAATCAAACAATTCAGAAGAGGAAAGGTTGACACTACTCTGTTTATCAAAAATATTGACAAAGATATCTTGATAGTTCAAATTTATGTAGATGACACTCTATCAAGATTTTTCAAAGATCATGTACGCTAAATTTGAAATGAGTATGATGGGAGAATTGAATTACTTCCTTGCATTGCGAATCAAGCAAAGAGATTATGGAAATTATATTTGTCAATTCTAATATACTAGAGAGATGCTAAAGAAATTTAAAATGGAAGAAGTTAAGGTAGCAAGCACTCCAATGAGCACATCAACAAGGCTGGACAAGGATGAAAATGGTAAACTTGTAGATCAAAAAATATATAAAAGTATAATTGAATCTCTTCTTTACCTTACTGCATCCAAACCATATATTCTCTTTAGGTATGCTTATGTGCTAGATTTCAGTCCAGTCCCAAAGAATCTCACCTTACTGCAGTGAAACCAATTTTTAAGTATCTAGTTGACACACCAAATCTAGGACTTTATTATCCGAAAGGAGCTGATTTTGAACTCATTAAATATTTGAATGCTAATTTTGGAGGATATAAAGTCGATAGAAGAAGTACTAGTGGAACTTGTCAATTTTTAAGAAATAGTTTAATATCATGGTTCTCAAAAAATAAACTAGTCTTGCTCTCTCTATAGCAGAAGCTGAATACATAGCAGCTAGAAGTTGTTGCACTTAATTATTATTGATGAAATAACAACTTCTAGATGATGGACTAAGCTATAGAGACATACCCATTAAATGTAACAATACTAGTATATGCTTGACAAAGAATCCAGTTTTACATTCAAGAACTAAGCATATAGAAATTAGGTATCACTTTATTAGAGATTATATTGAAAAACATAATATATGTTTCGAATATGTGCCCACATGTGCTCAACTTGCTGATATCTTTACCAAGCCTTTGTCATTAGAAATTTTTTGCAACATTAGAGGAGAATTAAGCATGACAAATGTGATGATCTGAAAGTAAAATATCTAATGTTTCTATGATTTAAATTGCAACATTAGATATGCTATCTCAAGGCTAAACTTCATCTTAGACGAAGTAAGCTATTCCCATACAATGCTCTATTCACACTTCATCTGAAGATTATTTCCTGAAGTCAAGTATACCTCATTTTCTTGCTGAAATTAACTTACATCTGCGGTTATCACATCTAATTCTATTTTTAGCTTAAGTTATTCTCTCCTTTTTGAAATATCATATCAATCACCTCATCCAAAGTCTCACACACAACCTCTCCTACTCTTTACATGTAGGCTGAGTGCTTATCTTCTTGTCATCATTTTTGTTATGTAGCTTTGTTTATACTGAAATAAAATAAATCTTTTTATTATTTTTTGGCTACCTCTATTTGTGCATGTATCTTACTAGGAGGGGTACGTCTTTTTGCTTATGACAAAAAGGGGGAGAAAGAATATGCAAATTATCTCAAAAAGAAAATATAAAACTACATACTCTTTAACTAGTCAAGGGGAGAGTACACTCTAAAAAATCAGGGGGAGAATATATAGAATATACATAAAACAAGATAAGGAAAGATTAGAAGATGGCAACTTGTAAAATGCTTAAACATTGCAAACATTTTTTTATCTACATACATTCAGGGGGAGATTATCTTTTACGAGGTAATTTTTAATCAAGTTTTATCATCATCAAAAAGGGGGAAAATGTTAACATGAATGTATGGTTTTGATGACAAACAAAATGTGATTAAAGATTATATACTAATGGTTGTTATCAAGTTTATAGCATGCAGAATTAAGTTACATGTCTTAAAGAAAAATAATCACAAAAAATATATTCAATGGCGACAAGACTTGAGCAAGTAAAGAAGCAAAAGATGAAGTGTTGTAATAGACAAAGCACAAATGAAAAGGACTTGAGTGTTTCCATTCGTCTGTCAAAGTAGAAAATCATATCTAATGGATGCAAGATAGTATGTGTATATAATAGATTTCATCATCATAAGCAAGCCACAATTATTCCAATGGTCATTTGATGAGAAAAGACAAAGGCGGAAGAAGTGAGATCTTTTCAGCAGAATAAAAACTTCATCTGCCAATAATAAGCAAAGTGGAGAAGCAAAAATTGCATGGCAGAGTAGAAACTTTGTTTAACACAAGCGAGCTAATAATCGTCTATTGCTAACAGACATAGCAAAAGAAGCAAGGAGTGTTCGGCTGAGTAAAGAATTCATCAGTGGTCGTCTGCCATTAACAAACAAAGCAGAGAAATATTCCATCAAATGAAGGCGTGAAGAAAACCATTCTGCGATCCAACACTTTGTCTGTTACTTATAACAAACAAACCCAATAGATGAAGTGCTGAAGCAACAAAACATCTCTGCCTCTACGTAGCAACAGATAAAGAACTTGAATGGTTGATTCATTTGGCAACAATTGAAAGGATGATTTGTCTATCACTTACGAAAGACAAACACAAAGGAACTTTGTCGTATTGACAGCTGGACAGATACTTTGTCTATCATAAGTAAAAGATGAGCGATGGTCAGAATGAATCGTTGGTCTTCGCTTAGCGTTAATAACAATCTTTCTATATCAATGAAAGAGGTAGCCATTGCAGTAATACCTCAATTAGAACTTATTGAAAAACCAGAAATCATCTTCTTCATGGTCAGCATGGCAGGCATTCCAACATACGAGGATGTGAGACCCTAAAATTTCTATAATAAAAAGAACTGGTTTACAATGTTTGCATGAACTATGTATGTATGATTTGTAATATAAATGAAAAAATCTTGATGAACGTGATCGAAGGAATTGAGTAGTATGAAATACAGAAATATTTTTAGTGTTAGAGAAAGTCAACACACAGCATATCTGGGCCACATGTGCTTCTAAGGAATTACACCGCTAGAGCATTATGAGAGGTGGGGCCACATGTGCTTTTAAGGAATTACACCGCTAGAGCATTATGAGAGGTGGGGCTTAAAATGCTCCACCAACTCCATCTCTTAGTCTAAAACATTTTCAGCCCTTCCCTTTCATCCCCAAGTTCAAAGAAACCTTGTTTCCCATGGAGTTTGACAAATTGAGCTAGGGAAATTGATGACAACTAGCCTAGCAGCACTCCAGTATCAAGCAGCCACTAAATTCAATGGTCTGAGATCGTGAAAATTGAAAGGCAGATTGGGGTTTCGTCTTGCAACGGGATTCAATGGAATTCAATTGGAGTAAAGTAAATGGTAAGCCATTTCCACCGTTCCTTAATAGTTTATAATGACTAGAATTTCTGAATTTTAGGTTTTAAAGTAAAATGTCAGAATTAAGAAGTTAGGGTTTAGGGAAAAAAAGGATTCAGTAGTGAAATGAATGTTTTGAATGTGGATTTTGGTAGGGATTCAGTTTAGATGCACCAATATACCATTTAGAATAGAAATCCCAATTTATGAATGATGAATATATGGGATTTTAGAAACTATATTCTAAATGTTTGATGAAATAATATAAAAAGGGATATAGTATGATTAAGTTATATTAGTGAATCCATAATCATTGTTTTTTAGTGAAGGGTAATCAAGAAAGTATATTAACTTTAAACAGAGTTAAGGGATAGAACAAAACTCATAAGTAATACATTTCTGCACTTTGATAATTAAAGGATA
>JAYJMB010000014.1:236195-292909 GCA_036873735.1 Pouteria campechiana
CCTCACATTAATATGTATTTTTAATCCATTTTTGCTATTTTTTCTATAATAAAATTTAATATTTTTCCTAATTTACAACATCGGCATTCCATCGCCTTAAATTTATTTTCTTTTTCACTTAAATGATTTATTTAATATACTTTAGTGTACCCTAAACCTCATCCTCATGTTTATATTAATAATACATTCAATTTCATAACTTTTTTATAATAAGTTTCTCAAAAATTTAATTATACAATCTGTCGACCCAACAAAAATTACTGAAACTTTACAATAATAAAAATTTGCATTTTTGAAATTTTTTAGGGCCTTACATAGACAAAAAGCAAGGAGACAAGAAGAAATGGTATAATTCTTACTTTGACAAAAAGAATATTTCTAATATTTCAATATCTACAGATAATAAATTAGTGGCATCTAAAAAGCAATGGGTGTCAAAATATTCTGCTACTAACCCACTTGGACCCATTCCTAAATGGGTACCAAAAATTATAGGTTGATCTTATTATTACAGGTGTGCTTGAGAACCACAAGGAGTAGCAAATGGTATATTGATATTGGTTGCTCAAGACACATGACAAGGGAGAAGGATCTATTCACAGAATTAAAAGCTAAAAATAGAGGAACAGTTACCTTTGGAGATAATGGAAAAGGTTGAGTGGTTAGTAAGATTACCTAACCTCCCTCTATTATTATTTTAAATGTTTTACTAGTAGAAGGATTAAAACATAATCTTTTAAGTGTTAATCAATTTTGTGATAGTGGTTATATATTTGTGTTTATATTACATATATTTTCTATAATAGATAGTTCAAATTCAGTTATAGTACTTGATAAAAGATGTGGAAGTGTGTATTTAGGAGATTTGAGTGATATCCAAGTCAAATGTCTTATTGTGAATAATCAAGAATCTTCGTTTTCGTATAGAAGATTGGGACACTCCAGCAAGTTCATGATTGAAAAACTATACAACAAAGATCTTATATTTGGCTTACCTAAACTAAAATTTGAACAAAATGAATTATGTAATGCTTTCTTAAAAGGAAAGCAAGTTAAAGAATCATTCAAATCTAACAGAGGATCTTGTTGGACCAACAAGAACTAGAAGTCATGGAGGGAAACATTATGCATATATCATTATAGATGACTATTCTAGATTTACCTGGATAATGTTTCTCGCTTCCAAAGATGAGACTTTTTCATTCTTTGAAACATTTAACAAGTGTATATAGAATGAACAATATTCTCATATAGTAGCCATAAGAAGTGATCATTTTGGAGAATTTGAAAACTAAAAATTCACTGCCTGTTGTAAAAGCAATGGAATTTTGCACACATTCTCTGCACTAAGAACACCTGAGCAAAATGGAATAGTTGAAAGGAAAAATAGATCCTTGCAAGTGATGGCAAAGATAATGTTGAGTGAAAATGACTTACCTCAATACTTTTGGGTTAAAGCAATGAATACTTCATGCTACATTATAAACAAAATCGTTACTAGATCTATACTCAACAAAACTCAATTTGAATTATATTATTGCAAGAAAGCTAAACATTTCTCATTTCAACACTTTTGGTTGCAAATGTTTTATTCTTAACAATGGGAAGGAACAACGTAGCAAATTCGATCACAAATTTGATAACAAATCTGATGAAGGCATTTTCCTTGGTTATTCCATTGTTAGCAAGGCAGTCTGAGTCTACAATCTAAAAATAAAACTATAAAGGAATCCATTCATATAAAATTTGATGACAGTACTAAACCCTCTAGAAAGATAAGCAATTTTGATGATGAGATAGGAGAACTTTACAACATCTGTGGAGAAAATGAAAATACAAGATGGAAACAAAGATTCTTTATAATCAAAAACACAAAAAGATGAAGAAGAAACAAATGATGGACCATCCATCAATGAGGTAAATAATGAAGGTAACAAATCCCTTCCCAAAGATTGGGGATTCATGCATGATCATCTTAAAAACCAAGTAATTAGTGATATTTATGATAAAGTGAGAACTAGATCTTCATATCATCAAATATGTGATAATTTTGCTTTCATTTCTTAACTAGAACAAACTTGCATCGATCAAGCATTAGAAGATGAAATCTGGATTATAGCTATGTAAGAAACATTGGATGAATTCAAACATAATAATGTGTGGACACTTGTTCCAACACCCAACCATCACTCTGTTATAAGAACTAGATGGGTTTTTAGGAATAAATTAGATGAATCTAGTATAGTAATAAGAAATAAAGCAAGATTAGTAGCAAAAAGGATACTGTCAAGAGGAAGGAATAGACTTTGAAGAATCATATGCTGTTGTTGCCAAAATTTAAGCTATTAGAATGTTACTAGCATTTGCATCTTTCATAAATTTTAAGCTTTATCAAATGGATGTTAAAAGTGCATTTCTAAATGGTTTTATTAATGAAGAGGTTTATGTAGAACAACCCCTTGGGTTTGAAAATTGCTATGATTCAAATCATGTTTTCAAACTCAAGAAGCTCTCTATGGATTAAAATAAGCTCCTAGAGTATGGTATGAGAGATTAAGTAAACTCTTAATAGAAAAAGAATTTATTAGAGGTAAAGAAGACATCATACTCTTCATTAAGCATGACAAAAGTAATATGCTAATTATTCGAATTTATATGGATGATATCATATTTGGTGCAACTAATGATAAATTATGTCAAAACTTCTCTAAAGTAATATAGCAAGAATTTGAGATGAGTTTAATGGGTGAGATGAACTTTTTTCTAGGACTTCAAGTAAAACAGATGAAAGAAGGAATCTTTATCCATCAAACAAACTACACTAAAGAATTACTTAAGAAATTTGATATAGAAGAAGGAAAACCATTGGCCACACCAATGAATCCATCCATTAAATGGATAAGGATGAAAAAGATAAATTTTTCTGTTAAAAACTCTATAGAAGCATGATAGAATCTCTTTTATATTAAACTGCAAGTAAACTAGATATTATGTTTAGTATCAACATTTGTGTATCATTCTAGTCAAATCCTAAAGAATCACATCTAGTTGCTATTAAGATAATATTTAGATACCTTTTAGATACTTCAAACCTTGGTTTATGGTATCTAAAAGGTTTAAACTTTGAATTAGTTGGGTACTCTAACTCATACTTTGCAGAATATAAGGTAGATAGAAAAAGTATCTCTAGATAATGTCTGTTTCTTGGAAGCATGATTGTATTGTGATTCTCAAAGAAACAAACATCTATTGCTTTATCAACTGCTGAGGTTGAACATGTGGCTACAGGCAGTTATTATGCACAGATTTTGTCAATGAAACAACAATTGAATGATTATGTTTAAAATATATTGATATACCTATTAGATGTGATAATACTAGTGCAATAAATCTGACAAAAATCTAGTATTGCATTCCAAAACTAAACACATAGAGGTCAACCATCACTTTATTAGAGACCATGTACAAAATCATGATTTTCGTTTAGAATATGTACCAACTAAAAATCAATTAGCAAACATTTTTACAAAACCACTTCCAGAGGATAGATTCTGTAAAATTAGGAGAGAACTTGGTATACTAGATCCATGTTCATAAAATACATATTAAATGATTTAAACATTTTACAATGTTAATGATCACATAATAGTAATTAACATGCCTAAGATCATTCATAAATGTTAAATTCCCAACATTTAGAATGCTTCAAAAGTAATTTAGAAATTCTGGTAGAACATTTAGAATGCTTTAGAAGTATTACAAAAATTCTGATAAATTTCAGAATAATTTCCACAACTAATATTAGCCATAGAAGTTTTGTGATACCTACTCAGAACTTCTGATACACGGGCTTAATTGCCTCAGAACTTCTAGTTTTGATAACTCTTCTACACATACATCCTTAGACCTTTTAGGTTATAAACACAGAAGTTATGATAAACTCCTTATCGCCATAGAATCTCTAACACCATATATCAGAAGCTCCAACCCTTACAAAATCCTAGCATCAAAAATTCTGCACATTTGTTTCCAATCTCTAAGCCCCTTTTCAGAAAGGATGATTTAACTCTCTGCATCACCTACATTTTCCCTCCTCTAAATCATTCTCATTTCACTTCATCCTCAGAAATTTATCATCCCTACAATCTTAAAAAACTTTCTCTTCCAAAACCCTAGGCCAAAAATCCTCCAAGATACTGCAAATGGCTAGCATAAAGAGGGCGAGCAAATGAACTAAAATCTCATCTATAGATTTTGAGATAAGGAGAAGAGAAAGTTTAGAAGAAGAGACTCCAAGGAAAAGAAGAAGAATAAAAGATTATGTCCTAAAGATAATCTTCAATAACAACTCATCAGCTAATAATAAATTTATCATGTATTTGAAGGGAGAAAATTTGTGAAAGGAAGAGTTTTTTATTTCAATGTATTTGGAGAAAATGGCCAAGACTTAGAAGTGACAAATTGGATTAAGTTCCAAGGCTGGGAAAATTTCATGAGCTACAAGGATAAATGCTACACTAGAATGGTTCAAGCTCTGGTCACCAATTTAAATTGCAACACTAGAAAATCGGCAATTGGAAAGACAGAAATAAATGTATCTCTAAATAGCATAAGAAATGCATTCAGCATTCCTGAGATAGAATAGCAAGAAATAGATTGGTCTTCTGACAGAACTAAGTTATTTCTAGATCTGGCTAAGGTAGAAATCAAATAGAATGTAAATTACTTGCATGTCAACCATCTGAATGTGGACCTTAAGTTGGCTCATATGTTAATCTTCAACAACATATATCCAAAATTAGGACATAGAGATCAAATTTTTGTGAAGGAAGCCAAAATTTTATGGGCTATAAAGCACAAGAAGAGTGTTGACATTGATCAGATCATTGCTGATCAGCTATACTTGGTCAAGACATCTACCAAGTATTATTTTTCTTATGGGATAATAATGAGCAAATTTCTCAAGATAGCCAATATTGATCTTCCCAAAGAAGATAGAGAAGAATACATGGCAAGAGAAATAATAAATAGAGATACATTGAAGAGAATAGGCTTTTAATCTACTCCATAAGGCTGGATATCCCAGAAGCCAAGAAAAGAAGAACTAATAAAGAGATTAAGAATTGAAGAAGAGAGAAGGGATAGGAAAGAGACTATGGAAGAAGCAACAAACATAAGAGAAGAAGCCACAAGAAGAAATGAAGAAGAGATAGAATAAGAGAATAGAGAGGAAAGCATAGCAACAGTACCCTCCAGACCTACCCAAATTCAACAACAATCATCTATTCCTCAACTTCATCAACCCACCTACTCAATTCTACGAAACATTGATACCATTCTTTCGGCCCATTTGCTACCCATCCATACAAGGTTAGCCAACCTTGAAATCCAAAACTCAAATCTCAGCCTAAAGATAGACTCAATTTGGGAATCACTGGTTCACAAGCTAGATGCATTGAGTGCTCAAATTTAAGCTGTCAAAACCCAACCTCAAACCCAACATTCACTATCCTACCTATTCTCTCACCAACAACACCACAAATCTCCTTAACTCATTCATTTCCCTACACTTTCATCATCTTTTATTTCATATTCATTCACTCTAGCTCCTGAAGTTGTCTAGCCTTAGGCTAAACAATCTAAAGCGATTATTCAAACTCCCACTTAGACACACACCTCTTCAGTCTTTCAAAACTTCATACCCATTGAACCATTACCTATTCTACCAAAAGAATATCTTTTGAATCTCTATAGAGCTATTATTAGGCATGAAACATTTTTTTTGTGCCTAATAATGTCAGGAGAAATACTTCTAACTCAAATTGAAGAACTTCCTCCGCATTTATAGAAGAGAGCTCCAACTCCTCTACCTTCTCCAAAATTTGTTGATAAAAATTATGATATTCTTCTTCATATTTCTTATACAATCAAATAACATATTTTCAATTCAAAGATCAATCAGATATCAATTTTGCTATTTCCAAAATGTTTCTATCCCACAACCTCATTATCCATCCTAAAGCACTACAATTTCCATAAATCATAATCAAATTGCCTTTCCAAAATCCAACTTATCCTTAATCACCCTCTCACACCCACAGGTAATAAAATGAACATTCCTTAATTAGAATCTTTTCAAGATGCATATACTAAAAACCTTCTTCAATTTCTTCTAGCATCAAGACCTCCTAGAATAACATTTCCATCTCCCTTAGAACCTCTCAATATCATTTTTATAACTGAGGAAGAATTCTCATTCTACTCTGAAGTTAATTTGCAAGCTACTATGGACAACCTTCCCTTTTCTTATCCAAAGCTTGCTAATTCATCACTCTATCACAAAATTTGGGTGTGTTATTCCAAACCAGCCCCCTCCCCTAAACCAACCTCACCTTCTCTAAAAGCAAATAGAAAACCAAAATCCTCACCAAATGTACAAACCAAACCAAAGAGAAAAACTAGAATTCCACCTACAAAAGTTCATAAACACGCTTATCCTCCTCTCTATACTTTGTATTAGAAAGAATACATGGTTTGAGTAAATGGCAACACTGAAGTTATTCTCAAGAAACAACCAATCCTCTTTCCTGAACTATTAGATCCCAACTTTAAAGACCATATTAATAATAGTTATGTTTCAACCTATAAAAGCCCCTTCTTAACCTAAGAACCATTGACTGCAATTCTTAAAGATCCCACTTTAGTTCTCCCTCCTCCTCCTAGAATTAAAATATCTATATCTAAACCCAAAACCTCTTCTAAAAGACCCACTCAAAAACCTACCTCCATCTCCACCACTCCTCCTTTGAAAGACACCAACTTCTTCTCTCTAACCTACTCTAGAAAGCCTAGAACCTAACCTACTACTATGTTTTACACACATCTTCCTTTTTTGGCTATATTCATTATTTCATGTGATGTTACTTCTTTATGTTATGCTTTTTCTGATGTATCTCGCTTTGCTATGATGTATCTTTTTTTATTCTGATGTATCTCTACTCTTGCTGTGTAATTTAATCTATCACTCTGATGTATACATATTTTTCCATTCTAATGAATTTTTTTATTATTCTCTTTTACCCTCTACTTACATTTTAGACTTTAGTCCTTTTGATTATGATGAAAAGGGAGAGAGAAATAGAAGAAATAGAAGACACATTGCATATAAAAATAACTAAGTGCATATATTCAGGGGGAGTTTACCCATGCAGGAGGAGCCCCACTAAGTCAATAGAAACACATTGCATATTCTACACTTTTTAATGAAAGGTTTATCACTCAAATGTTTTGTCATCATCAAAAATGAAGAGAATGTTAAGTCTAACCCCTTTACTAAGCTTGATTTTGATGATGCATGAGATTAAAATAGCTTAGTTTTGATTATGAACAAACAAATGAGTGAATAATTAAGGTACTAATAGGTTACTTTTCAAGTAGTGCAACATTTAAATATCAAAACAAATTAATGAGAGTAACTACAAGTAATAAAAGGTGTTAATTATAAAATCATTACATTAACCTTTAAAGAAAAATATTTTAAAAAGAATGCTTAAATAAAAATTATTCAGAAATTACTCAGAAATAAATCAGAATTTGTTCAGAGACATGGCGTGAAAATTCAAAAATTTAGAAGTATTAAATAAACACCTCAGAACCTCTTCAAAAGTATGTCAGAACCCCATCAAAAATATAATGCCAAACTCAGAAGAACTCAAAAGTAAACAGATGTATCTCAGAACCTCATTAGAGATTGCTCATGACCTCCTCAGAATTAGGGTGTGGCAATATTATACTACAGAGGTCGTGCAGAAGCTTTGTCAGAATTGTAGAAATATGTCAGAAGTTAAATAGAGGAACTTTCTGCACTCAGAAGTTCTTTAGAAGAATCTCAAAAACAATACTAAGGCATACAAAATTAATATAGAAGAAAATTCTAAAGTCAAAATCTTCTCAGAAGACCTTAAAAATAAGACAGAGATACGTCGAAAGTAAACTAAAAAATTTAAGAATGATAGAAGTAAATTCGACCCTTAGAGCTAAATCAGAAGAATTATTCCACATTCAAAACAACCTCAGAAATAATATCAAGGCATATAGAATTATTCCAAAAGAAATTTCAACATGTCAGAAGCAGCTCAAAATGTTGACACGATACTTAGAAAATCCTTAGAAGCAACTCAGAATGTTGACACAATACTTAGAAGATCCTTAGATGCAACTCAGAATGCTGACACAATACTCAAACAATCCTTAGAAGCAACTCAGAAGCCTTCTTAGAGGTGTCTTCAAGAAGGTAAGAGTCAAAGAAAAATATTAGAAGCAAAAATCCAATCTTCATAGGTATCTCAAAAGTCTCTCAGAAGTTATTCAGAAGCTCAAAATATGACCATTGACAACAAAATCAATGCATAGAAAATCTAAAGAGAATACTGCTAGGAAAACACTTATCATAGAAATTCTAAGGAGCTACTTCAAAAATTTTGTTAAGCTATGGATGAAATGTCAAAAGTTTTTGGTACTTAATTCAGAAATTTTGAAGCCCAAAAGAATGCAAAAAGTCATTACTAACTCTACCTAACAATTTAAAAATGGTGCTAAAAGTTGCAATGGCCCAATCTTTTCAAAGCCTATAAAAAGATGATTAAGGCAACACTTAATAATATTTGAGAACACACTGAAAATCATCTGATTCAAGAAGAACATTCACAATATTCCGTCATTCAACTCAAACTGGTACAATACTACCAAAGCATTGAAAGCCTTCAAAGCCAAATCTGTATCTACTTCAAAAGGAGTGTGAATCTGATCTCATTGCATAATTTGCTCATTTAATTGAGTTTTAATTTTTGTAAAAGTATGCCTGAGTAAGAGGCATTAATTTTGTATATTTTCAATTGAAAAATAGTGAGTTAATTGGTAAGCTCTATAAAACTAATAGTTTATAAAAGTTTCTTGTTAGCTTAGAAAACCAATAAGTTAGTTGGTAAGCTTAGAAATCAACGTGCATAAGTTAGTTGGTGAACTTGGAAACCAAAATGTAAAAGTTTCTTGTGAGCTTGGAAAATTAGTAAGTTATTGGTGAGCTTGTAAAACTAATAAGTGTTTAGTAGAACCAAAGTTCAGTAAAGGACACTGACTTAGAGAAGTGGAGTAGGAACCCAAGAAGGGCTGAACCACTATAAAAATCTTGTACATATGTGTTATGATTTTTAATTTCTTTTATTTTAAGCATATATCTCAAGTTGTTAGCCCAAATTTTTGTGAGCTCAATTCACCCCACCCTCTTGAGCTACCATTAGAGACCAACAGCTAGCTTTTGCATCTTTCATGAATTTCAAGCTTTATCAAATGGATCTCAAAAGTGCATTCTTAAATGGTTTCATTAATGAAGAGGTTTGTGTAGAACAACCCCTTAGGTTTGAAGATCCTCATGATCCAAACCATGTTATCAAACTCAAGAAAGCTCCATATTGATTAAAACAAGCACCTAGGGCTTGGTATGAGAGACTAAGTTCTTAATGGAAAAAGGATTTACTAGAGGTAAAGTAGATACTACACTCTTCATTAAGCATGACAAAAATAATATATTGATTGTTCAAATCTATGTAGATGATATTGTATTTGGTGCTACTAATGATAAATTATGTCAACACTTCTCTTAAGTCATGCAAGGAGAATTTGAGATGAGTTTAATGGGTGAGAAGAACTTCTCTTTGGGACTTCAAGTAAAACAAATGAACGAACAAATTTTTATCCATCAAGCAAAATACACTAAAGAGCTACTTAAGAAATTCAATTTAGAAGAAAGAAAGCCACTGGGCACACCAATGAGCACCTTTACTAAAATGGATAAGGATGAAAAAGATAAATCTATATGTCAAAAACTCTATAGAAGCATTATAGGATCTCTTTTATATTTATTAGCAAGTAGGCCTGATATTATTTTCAGTGTCTACATGTATGCATGATTCTAGTCTGATTCTAAAGAATCACATCTAGTTGTTGTTAAGAGAATCTTTAGATACCTTTCATATACACCAAATCTTTGTTTATAGTATCCAAAAGGTTCAAACTTTGAATTAGTTAGGTACTCTGATGCAGATTTTGCAAGATTTAAGGTAGATAGAAAGCGTACATCAAGAGCTTGTTAATTTCTTGGAAGTATGATCACATCATGGTTCTCTAAGAAGCAAATATCTATTGCATTATCAACTGTTGAGATTGAATATGTAGTTACAAGTAGTTATTGTGCATAGATTTGATGGATAAAATAATAATTGAATGACTTTGGTTTAAAATACATTGATAGACCTATTAAATGTGATAATACCAATGTCATAAATCTGACAAAGAATCCAGTATTACATTCTAGAACTAAACACATAGAAATCGGATGTCACTTCATTAGAGACCATATACAAATTCATAATATTTGCTTGGAATATATACCAACTAAAAATTAGTTAGCAGATATTTTTACAAAACCACTTCTAGAGGATAGATTTTGTAAAATTAGAAGAGAACTTGGCATACTAGATCCATATGCATAAATTGTATATTACATGACTTAATTATTTTATAATGTTAATGATCACATGATTATGATGCGTAAGATCATTCATGAATGCTAAATTTCTAACATTGAGAATGTTTTAGAAGTACTTTAGACACCCTTAAATAATTTCTCCAAACATTCTCAGAAGTTCTGAAACACCACCATTGAATCTCTGAAGCACAAGTTCAATTGCCTCAGAATCTCTGAACCATGACTTTATTTCTGAAGCCCTTCAGCACATGTTAAAGCATCCTTAGAATTTTTGAGGTTGTAAGTATAGAAGTTTTGTAAACCCATCGTAATACCATCAAAATCTCTGAAATCTAAACTTCCAATCTCTAAAAGTTTCCTCAGAATTGACAATTCAAATTCCCACCTCATTTGAAGCTTCTTTATTTCATTTCATCTTCCATAACACCACTCTCATTTTAAGCCTTAAGCTAAAGATCCTTTAAAGAAAAATCCATCTGCTACAAATGGCTAGGACAAAGAGGGCAAGCAAATAGAAAAAAATCTCATCTACAAATTCTTAGATAAGAAGAAGAGAGAGCTCAGTAGAAGAAACTCCAAGGAAGGAAAGGAGAACATAATATTACATCTTAAAGGTAATTTTTTATAATAAGAAATCTGATTATAATGGATACATTGAAATATTTGAAAATAGAAAAGTCGTGAAAGGTAGAATTTTTTATTTTGAGGCATTTGGAGAAAATGGTTTGAACCCAGAAGTAACAAATTGGATTAAGTTTGAAGGCTGGGAAAGATTGATGAGCTAGAAGGATAAATGTTGTAATAGAATGGTTCGAGCCCTAATTACCAATTTCAATTATAATAATAAAAAATTCTCAATTGGAAAGTGAGAAATAGATTTATCTCCAGACAACATAAGAGATGCATTCAGCATCCCTAAATAAGAAAAGCAAGAGATTGAATTGCCATCAAAGAGAGCTAAGCTGTTCTCAAATCTGGCTGAAGTAGAAATCAAAAAGAAGACAAATTACTTGCATGTTAGCCATCTGAATCTCGATCTTGTTGGTCCCTTACACAATGGTGGCTCAAGAGGGGGGTTGAATTAAGCTTTTAAAATTTTTGGCCAAAACAAATGATCAAAGTGCTAAATGAATAAATAGAATAGATTGCACAACATACAACACAAGATTTTTATAGTCGTTCGGCCCTTCCTGGGTTCCTACTCCACTTCTCTGAGTTAGTCTCCTCTACTGATCTCAATTTCCACTAATACCTTGATCAACCTGATCAAATACACATTGGTTTTCCAGCAAGCTCACCAACCAATTTACTAGTTTTCTAAGCTAACTAGAAACTTTCTACAACTTGTTGGTTTTCAAAGCTCACCAACAAACTTGTATCTTTTCAGTAAGTTCCCTACTTGCTTATCTCAATACATAAACACCAAGCACTTTGCTTATGTTCCCAAATACTAAAACAAAGTGTATAGATTTATGCCTCTTACTTAGGTAAACTTGTACATAAATTCAAAACTTTAAGTGAATGAATAAGCAATAAGAGTAAAATATTCAAACTCCTTGATTGAGAAGCGATTTACGCTTTGAGAGTGCTGATAGAGTTGTAGCCGTTGGAATTGAAATTTGAAGGAAGATTTTGAGTGCTCAAAAACTTTAGCTTCTTGTGTTTTCTCATATATTCAATATATCAGTTATATTTTCTTTTCCAACTGAATGCCTCTTTTATAGGCTGAGAGTAATTTTTCCATTGTTGTCGGACTTTCAAATGTTCAAAAATATTTTTCTTCACCTTACACTTTTTCTGACGTCTGACTTTGCAGTAATCTGGTATCGGTTTGCAACTTTGTCATTGACTTTTCTTAATGTTCACATGAGTATTGAAGGCTCCAAAGTAGCTTCTTTGGTTACTTTGAAGGGATGAGTGAATAGATAATATCTTGAATGATTTCGGATGCTTTGGATTATTTTCTTTAGATTTTTTGAAGTGATGTTAAACCATTCTATTTACAATAGCTCTTTGCAGTGAGGATTTTAAATTTTTTGAACCTTTGATGCTTTACAAAAGATGACTCTGAAGTACTATTCAACTACTCCGAAGTTTGCTTGCTGACTCTGAAGTAAGGTTTTGACGACTCCAAAGTAAGATTGCTGACTCTGAAGTGTATTTTGATAAAGCAAGTCTGATTTATTCTGAAGCTTAACTTCATCATTCCAAAGCATATTTGATTTACTCCGAAACATGACTCCAAGATTCTAAAGTGTATCTGATGAACTTCAAAGTGTATGTTCATAGCTCCAAAGCTTGCCTGATAAACTCTGAAGTATGTCTTGTTGATTCCGAAGTGTATTGTGATAACTCCGAAAGTCCCATGAAGACTCCAAAGCATGCTCTGATGATTTCGAAGCTTGTTGTGATGACTCTAAAGCTTCCTTATTGGTTCCAAAGTATGCTATGATGGTTCTAAAGCTTTCCTATTGACTCCAAAGTTTGCTTGGTGATGACTCCAAAGCACATTGTGACAACTCTGAAGCTTGTCATGAGCTGACTCCGAAGCTTGTCTTGAGTTGATTTTGAAGCTTGTTTGTTTACTCTGAAGTATGCTTGTGACTACTCTGAAGCATTCCAATTTACTCCGAAGTGCATTGTGATGACTCCAAACATGTTTCTGTTGGCTTCGAAGCATGTCTTGAATACTTTAAAATTTTTATTTTCTTGTTTTAAGTATATATAAAATTTATATACTTATTTTTAAAGAGAATTTACTTTGTTTCTTCCTTTGATCATCATGAAGGTTAGTCTCAAGTTGAGTATGGGTCAATGTTTCTGTAACATACTTGAGAATAAATTATTAGTACCTTAAAGTTTCACTCTTGTCTTTGATCATCATCAAAACTTACTTAGTTAAGAATGTTCATCATTAAAATCAAGCTAGATAGTATGTTCAATACATCTTATGCTTGCTCATATGTTGATCTTTAACAACATATATCCAAAATCAAGAGGAATAGAACAGATTTTTGAAAAGGAAGCCAAAATTTTGTGGGCTATAAAGCATAAGAAGAGAATAGATATTACTCAGATCATGGCTAATCAGCTGTGCTTTCTCAAGACATCTACCAAGGATTATCTTCCTTATGGGATAATCATGAGCAAATTTCTTAAAATAGTCAATGTTGATCTTTCCAAAGAAGACGGAGAAGAGTTCATAGAAAGAGAAGCAATAAATAAAGATACATTGAAAAGAATAGACTTCAAATCAACTCCACAAGGCTGGATATCTCAGAAGCTAAGAAAGGAATAGCAGATAAAGAGAACTAGAGTTGAATAAGAACGGAGAAAAAGGCAAGAACTTGTGGAAGAAACTACATACATAAGAGAAGAAGCCACAGGAACAACTGAAGAAGAGACAGAATAAGAAGATAGAGAAGAAAGTATAGCAGTAGTACCATCCGGACCAACCCAAGCTCAATAACATTCATCCATACCCCAACCTCATTAACACACCTACTCAATTCCACAGAACATTGACATCATTCTTTCAGCTCATCTACTACCCATTCATACAAGATTAACTAACCTTGAAACCCAAACCTCAAATCTTAACCCAAAGATAGATTCAATCTAGAAATCATTGCTTCACAAACTAGATGCATTGAGTGCTCAAATTGAAGTTGTCAAAATCCAACCTCAAACCCAACATTCACCATCCTACTCACTCCAATCATTTCCTCACCAACCACTTCACAAAACTCCTTCACGCATCCATTGCCCACACACTGACTATCTCCCACTTCACATTCATTCACTCCAGCTCTAGAAGTTTTCGAACTTGAGACTGAACCCTCTAAATTTATTCATCCAACCCCTCCTTAAGCACAACCTTCTTCAGTCTTTCCAAAATTTCTACCCATTGAACCATCATCAATGCTTTTTGAGGATTATCTTTCAAATACTTGTGGAACTCTCATTAGGTATCAAAGACCCTTCTCTAGGATAGATTTCATTCCTCTAGGACCAAGAGAATATCTGGATTGGTCTGATTCTTGGAATTCACACGATATCTCAACCAGATTTGATAGATTACATCCACTAAACCTAGGACAACTCCAAAACCTCATACCAAGAAAGCAGAAAATAATTCTGACTATCTTGTGCGCATCTATCATCCAATCAGAATGACATATTATGAATTCAAGGCCAGATCAGAAATCAATACTACCATTTCTAACATGTTTCTATTCCATAATCTTAATATTTCTCCTAAAAAACTACCTTTCCCACAACTTACTAACCCTGTTACCCTTTCCAGAGTCCAACTTTTTCCCGATCATCCTCTCACTCCCCAAGGACATGACATTCAAATACCACACATTGAGTCATTCCTAGATGAGTATACACAAAAACTTCTCCAACTGCTTCCTCAATCTAGGCCACCTAGAACAACCTTACCATCTCCCTTAGGTCCTCAGAATCATATTTTTCTGAGGAAAAATTCTCACTTTTCCCCCAAACTAATCTACAAGGTATTGCCAACAACCTTCCCCTTCCTTATCTATAGCTTGCCGATTCATCAATTTGACACCAAATTTTGGTGTGCTTTTCCAAACCATCCCCCTCACCTGAACCAACTCCACCTTCTCTAAAAACTAATGCCTTAAGAAAACCATCTTCTATTCCTAAACCTCCAACTTTACCCAAGCCAAAATTATATTCTAAACACAAAAAGAGATCTAAAATACCGCCTCCAAAAATCTACAAAAAGGCACCTCTCTCTTGCATCACTATGCAATATGAAGAATACATGGCCAGGGTAAATGCCAATACTCAATCTATACTCAACACTCAATCTATTCTCAACAAAGAGACTATGTACTTCCCTTAAATTATTAGATCCATCATATCGACCTCATATTGACTTTATTTATGTTTTTACCTATGCATCTTCTTTGACTCATGAACCACTCACTGCAATTCCCAAAGATCCTACCTTCATTCCTCTTCCTCCCTCCAGAATTAAACAAGTTGTGTCTAAGCCATCCAAGTCTTCTTCCAAACCACCCACTCTACACCCTACCCCCACAACCATCCTTCTTCCTCCTTCTGCTGACCCCAACTTCTTTCCTAAAACCTACTCTGAAAAGCCCAAACCTACCCCTAAAAAGCCCTAATCTACTACTACTTTTCCTTTACATCTTTCTTTTCTAGCTATACTTATTCTTCCATGTGATGTTACTTCTTGTTACTATGATATATCTACACTTGTTGTGTGTCATGCCCCGCCTAGGGGTCTACGCATTTTCCATATCCCACCATTTCCTAAGATTTTCCCATTTCTAAGGGGAATATTCTGCCAAAAATTTGATAGTGTCTATCCTAAATTAGGTGGATCTAGACCTATACATTCATTCATCAATCAAAAATTTAATAATTTAGAACAATGACGTAACCATATAACGCACACAACTGCCCATAACACATACCCACAGCTGCCCAGAACCTGAGTCGCACCTTGATGGTAGACATACTAGAATAATACTAATTCCATCCCAATATCATACACATTGATCACTATTATGACATGTCATTTCATTACTCTTTTACGTACCCCGATCACATCAATAATTGAATTATTACATGAATGCATATGAATATACATACAATACATTTCAGGTCTAATTCTTATAAAACATAATAAAAATCATCATCTTTAGGCTCCCTTGCTTGACTTATCCACTAAAAAAATAGAACAAGAAGGCATGAATCCGGGCAAACTCAGTAAGTACGCCAAATAGAAAATAATAGTAAAATATCAGCATCAACATGTGAGAAAATACATCATAATATAATCATGAGGTTCAGGTCCTCATCATGTCAATGTACATACTATACTATCCTATCACATTACATATCATAAATCGAACATAGTCTATCAAGTATAAGCCATTCTAATGCCTTATACCATGATAGTGCCATGCAGGCACTTCATATCATAATGGTACCATTTAGGCACATCACATATTACACAAACATAACATAATCCATGTAACTTTTATTTCAACAAAATACAATTATCCTATCTATGCATATCATGATGGACTATTTCCCATTCCATCAACATATACCATTGCTTAGAAGAGTAAACAACCTACTTTTGGGATATTCACAATCCCTATCCATACACATATCATGGAATATTCACAATTTCAACATCCACGCATCCATTTACATCATCCAATAGTTTCATACATGTAGACATATAAATAGCAATGAATCTATTTCATAATCAAACATACTTGTATACAACAAATGGGATATCGCTTATCCCCATTAAATTCATACATGCCTGTGCGATACATGTGATATCTTCTATCCCCATCTAGCAACACATTTAACTTAAAAAGAGGCCTACTTACCTGAATGAAGAATCATTTTACACTCCTCTAGTTCCATAGCTTGCATCCCTTGTTTACTCAAATAACCCTACATGTTACAACTTCAAACTACATATTTCTCATTCAAAGAGAGTTCTATTTAAAGCATTCCAAGTCCATTAAATATCATTTTTAAATACAATGATCTATCCATTTCATGGAATAAATGCATTTGAATGCAATCCCTCTTTCATATCCTTGTATATTCTTACCCAATTTTGATTTCATTTAACCAATTATTATATCAATCATTAACACATTTCAATGCTTACTTAATAGTCAGTGTATGGTTGCAATGGAATCAATTGAATGCACCTTATCTCTCATGGTGACCTTATCTCTCAATGTGACATTTCCTCAAACATCTTACATTCATAAGTTCAAATCTTCATCTCAATAAAAGTGTAGCAGGTCAATTTCATTCCCTTCTAAGCATGATAGAGTAGGACAGTAGATCAATTCCATTCCATTCTCAACAAGATACAATGTATCTTTAGCATGTCTAACACTAACCAATGTTGGTTCCCAATCAATTACACTCTTTAGGGTTATAATCAAACCCTTTATCCTAACTCACTTTTCATTGGGCATTTCATCAAACATTTTATTTACATCAATTAAATCATCATATTTTAGTAAAGTGTTTCAATGGGATTTCATTTCCAGCCATATATGCTCATCATACAACATGATTAATGGTTCAATAAACATAAACACAACCTAATCAAGTCCTTAATTTGTTCAATTTTTTACTTACATGCTAAATACATTAAAATATTTTCCAACCTCCTAATGGATTGCTACCCACTTCATGAATAACCACAACAATCACAGTTCTTACTTTCTAAGTGTTAAAACACTACAATTGACCACTTATCATTTCTCCCATCGTTTTAAATAATAATTCATAAATTTCCACCAAAAAATATTGTTCATGAACTCTAAGAAAGCAAAATCATGAGATTACTTGGGAGAAAAGAGGTTTACCATTATATTCAGGTGTGCCTCCCTCCCTAGCACAAGGATTTGGCTCCAATCTTCACAAATACTCCATGGGTTATAGAAAAATGAGATTTCTTTCCTCTTTCCATCATTCCAATGGCCAAAACTTAAGTTGAATACATGAATGAGGGATTACATGCCTAAACAAGGCTATTCACTCAAAAAATTTCATGAAAAATGGGGCGAAAAAGGGTGGGTTTCAATCTAAGACGTGGGGAAGAAGAGAATGAAATAGAAATGGAAAAAATAGAATGAAACAACTTTATAAAATCAACCCACTGACATTTCACTACCGCCTGCACCATGGTGCCAAAATTTATTTATGTTACCCCCTTTTACCTCTCTAACTGGCGCTGAGGCACTGGTTTAGCCACCACAGTGCCAATGCTACTACCTCCCTTTGCGCTTCCTATTTTACTTAATTTTTCCTCTTCTCTTTCATCCTATTTCCTTATACTTTTATTCATGACATTTTCCATGTAAATTTAACATTAAAAGCATGTTTTGTCCACTTTTTATACATCATGAAAATACATAAAAATTTACCCTCAATTTCATTATATAACAACTTAATGCACCATTCACAAATTATTCTTCTATATAATGGCACAAAATTTTCCACACTTCAATTCATTTCCATTTATATTAATACTAAAAACAACTATAATGTATTCTAACACATCATTACCCAAAAATCAACACCCATGGTGTTACACTGTGATGTGTCTAAATTTACTATAATATATCTACATTTGCTATGCTATCATTTATGTAAACTCATTTTCTATGTCATTCTGATGTACACATATGTTTTGCAATTATCATCATATATGTACAACTCCTTATAATTATAATGCAATTTGTTTCTCATTCTCTTTCACCGTCTAATTGAACTTTACATTTTAGTCTTTTTTATTATGACAAAAACGAGGAGAAATAGAAGAAATATCAAAGTAACTAATAGGAGAAATATCAAAGTAACAAAAGTGATATCAAAATAACTAAATGTATTCATTTAGGAGGAGCCTATCATTCAAGGGGAGCCCCACTAAGTCAGTAGAAAGCACATTGCATATTCTGTATATTTTTATGAAAGGTTTATTACTCAAATATTTTGTCATCATCAAAAAGGGGGAGAATGTTGAGTTTAAGCCTTCTACTAAGCTTGATTTTGATGAAGAATGTAATTAAATAACTAAGTTTTGATAATGGATAAACAAATAAGTGAAGAATTAAGGTACTAATAGGTTACTTTTCAAGTGATCTAGCGCTTATAAATAAATATATATCTATATATATATATCAAAACAGATTAGGGAGAGTAACTCCAAGCAATAAATAGTGTTAATTGTAAGCTTATCACATTAAGCCTTCAAAAGAAGATAATTTAAAAGAATACTCAAGTAAAAATCACTTATAAGCAATTTGGAAATATTCAAAAGTAGTTCAGAAACAAATTGGAATCTCTTGAGAGACAAGACGTGAACCCAAAAATATTCAAATATACTTGAGGACCTCTTCAAAATCAAGTCAGAACCTCTTTAGAAAAAAAGCGTGAACTTCAAAAATAACTTCATATTAGTCTGACACTTCAGAGGTAATTTTGAAGTATTTCCCAAGTCTCCAGAAAGTTTCAAAAGTAAAACATTCTACTTCAAAGGAAGTTTCTGTAATCAAAAGTTCATCAAAAGAACTTCAGAAATGTTTCCAAGTCTCAAAGATATCTTAGAAGATCAATAATGGTGGTACAGAATAAGTTTAGAAGAAGTTTTCAAACTAAGAATCTTATTACAGGATTTTCTGAAGTAATACAAAAGGTCATAAGAGGTAACTTCAAAAAGCCATGAACCAAGAAGAGTATCAGAGGCTAAATTCAACCTTCAAAAAACCTTCAAAAGATTTTCAGAAGCTAAAATATAACCATTGATAGGGTTAAAAACCTAGACTTATTTCAGAAATTCTGAAAAGGTGCTTCAAAAACTTTGATAGAAGGCAGATCTAATGGTAATGAACAATAAGAGAACATCAGGATTTCTGAATACTTATCTCAAAAGTTTTGAAGCTAGACAACATGTAAAAGTCATACCAAATCTACCAAACACTTGAAAAATTATAAAACATTACAATGACTATAATCTCCTTCACAGCCCATAAAAGGATGATTAAACCAACACACAAAACAATAGAAAAAGATAGAGAAAAAGAGAAGTTTTTGACTCAAGCATTTACAAAATCATTCAACATCTTATTCCATTGTTCAACTCCAACTGCTTCAACATTGCCAAAGCATTCAAAGCTATATCTACTTCTACATACATCCTTATTATTTTGTTCATTTATTTAAGCTTTTAATTTCTATACACATCTTCCAAAGTAAGAGGCACTAATCTGTATATCTCTTTTTAGTTTTTATTAAAGCAAGCAAAGTGTTTATTTTTATGTATTGAGAAAAGCAAGTAGAAGGACTTGCATGAAGTGTATGTGTTAGTTGGTGAACTTTGAAAACTAGCTAGTTAGTTGGTGAGCTTGAAAAACCAATGTGTTTTTTATCGGGTTGATAAAAGTGTTAGTGAAACCTGAGTTAAGTAGAGCAGATTGACTCAGACAAGTGGAGTACAAACCTAAGAAGGGCTGAACCACTATGAAATCTTGTGCACATGTGCTATAAACGTTACTGTCCTTTATTTTATGCACATTTCTTAATTTTTTTGACTAAACTTTTGAATGGTTAATTCACCCCCCCCCCCTCCCCCGTCTGGAGCTCCCATTTAGTAAGGGACCTATAAGAACAATACGGAACTCATCTCATCTATATTACTTATGATCGCATATGCTTGCATGAGACCCAATAAGTTTTTGACGCCATTGCTAGGGAATTAGTGAAGTTATACAGTAATATTGATACTAATTAAGGTTGCTATTACTTTAGTTTTTCTTTTATGTTTAGTTTCTAATTTATCTATTTAGTTTAATTATCTTGGAGGAGATCACATCTAACTATTATCAATGGCCTAATGAGAGACAATAAATGTGGAGACTAGTCAGAGTACATGAACTAAACACTCTCACTACACTTACTACACATTTTAAAGCAATGAATCAAAAGATTGACAACATGAATGCTTTAGCCATGAAAATTCTAAAAGTAACATGTGACTTCTGAAGTAGAGGACATGCTAGCATAGAATGTCAGGAAGCAACAATTTTGCACAATTTAGTGAAAATGCTAACTTTGTTGGAAATTTTAATAGGTAGCAAAACAACCACTACTCCAACTTTTACAATCCAAGGTGGCACAATCTTCCCAAATTTTCATGGAGTAATCAAAATGCGATGAGAGCACCATCAGAATTCAAGCAACTAGAAGAGAAGAAATCCAATCTAGAAGAGATAGTCAATAAACTTGCTAGTAGCACTCAAGGCTTCATGAATAGCACAAACATGAGGTTGCAAAGTCAAAAGGCATCACTCAAAAACCAAGAGGCATCAATTAGAAATCTAGTAAGGTAAGTAGGTCAGTTGACAGATACACTATCAGGAACACAACAAGGTTCTTTACCTAGCAACATAGAAACAAATCTAATTAAAAGGTAAAGGCAATAACCCTAAGAAGTGGCAAGTAGTTGGGAAAAGAAGTTGTTGAATAAGAGGCTCCCAAAGAAAAATAAGAGGAAGCCACTAAATAACCACAATAGATAGTTAAGAATAAGCATTTTTCAGATAATCCCAAGCCATATCTGCCTCCAATTCCACTTCCTCAAAGACTCTAGCAACACAAAACAAATACATAAAGTTTCTAATTTATTGATGTATTTAAAAAGTTGCATTTTAACATTCTTTTTGCAGATGCCTTACACAGATGCTTAGCTTTGCAAAATTCTTAAAGTACATCTTAGCAAATAAAAAGAAACTAGAGGATTATAAAACTGGGGAGTTTACTAAAGAGTGTGGTTCCATCATCTAGAGAAAGTTGCCTTAGAAGCTCAAAAATCTAGGAAGCTTCACGATTCTAGAAAGTTGCGTTAGAAGCTCAAAAATTCGGGAAGCTTCACAATTTGATGTGCTATTGAGAATTTTTTGTTTGAAAAAGAATTATGTGATCTAGATGCCTTTAAAGACTTCCACAAGCTGATACCAAGATTTAAAGAGCCTGAGCATCGAATAGCCAAAATCCATCACAAAGATGTTGAGTAAAGAAGGAGACAATCAACCTAAAGAATATAAATTAGAATTACTTCTCATCCCTTCTATCTTAAGATTTTTAGTTCTTTTTTTATTTTCTATTTATGTTTTTAGTTTTTTTTATTTTCTGATTGCAAATAATCCCTTCTTGAGTCCATAAAAGTTTCTTTCCGCCATTAAAGGCAACCTTCAACCACATTAGAGGAGAGCATGTCCCCACAAGGAAGTCTCTTTCTGTAACATCTGAGGTGCTAATTTTGGGGTAAAATTTTTTGTACATGATTATAGTGATGATTTGAGTCAAGAAATTATGTTAAAGTGCATATGGACATCAATTGCATGTTAATTTTAAGTGAATTAAAGAAATGATTTTGAGATATAATGGAAGGGATTAATTGTGTGTTTTAATGCCACATTATGTGGGAAATGTTATGCTAAAAAGTATATGAAAAATAGATGGAATAAATAGGAGAAAACACTGAAGAAATTTGTAAGAAAGCAGGCTATCGAAACTAGCATCGTGGGGCCCATTCGTTCAGTAGGTAAGGAGTGGCAAGTAGTAGAATTCGGTGTCGCGACCCAACAAAAATTGATGTCATGGCGGTACTTCAGAATTTATCTTAGCAGCAAGAAAAATTTTCTGGTGTCACGGCACCTACGTCAAGATAAGTAAGTGAGGGCATTTTTTTCCTTTTGTTCGTTCCATTCTTTCTCAGCCATTCCGTTCCTCCTTTCCCATGCCTACCCCTTCTTCCCTAAACCTTGGGTACACCAAAAACCTTGGGTTTTGTTTACAAATCCACCTTGTCTAAGTGTGGGAATGATCAAGCATGTTTTGAATATGGGTTTCTACGATTGGAATGATGAGGAAAGGGAGAAAATTTATGGTTGATGCAGCCCATCGTTAGTTTTTGATGAATTGGAGTCTATTTCTTCGTCTATGATCAAAGTCATTCACAAAATCAAAGGTACATTGGTTTTTCCCCAATTCAATTTCCATTATTGTAAATTAGGGTTTTGGAAATGTTTTTGAATGGTGGAAATATGGGGAAAATGGTAGATTTTTGGTATTATTCATGAGGGAAATAAGTTAATAGATTGATTATAGTGATTTGGACATAAGAATTAATGGTTTCATCTTGTTAGGGTCTTTGTGAATAAGAAAAATTGGGGAAATTCATGATTTAGGTATTAATATCATGGGGGAAATGGGTTATTCATGATTTATAATGTTGTGGAACTTATATGAGGTGATTTGGATATGTGAAATCAATTTTTTGACCTTGACCTAATTGATGTTTTTGTGTATGGTTTATGTGAGCCATGAAGTGTCTGCATTAAAAGCATAATGGACGCTTAATCAAATTATTCTTAAGGTTAATTTAGTGTTAACCAGGTTACATATAAGATAAGTGATGCATTTAACTTGGTGACAGTAAGCTAATGAAAGTTATAGTTTACTTAACCTATTATGAAGATTTATTTATTCTTATTGAAATGATGTTTATAATATGTTTTAAGAAGTATTTCCATAAGAGAAACGATGTGAATCTTTAATAATTGAATGATATGAATTGAAAAGTGTTTAGTGAAGAACATATATTAAACTTATTTGTGATTAACATTAGCGTGTTGTTATGCACTTCAAGAATAAATAGATTCAATAGTAGCCTCATCATCTTTGACTAATATGAATTAGTCAACATTGCTTTTGCAAATAAATGACATTGTTGTATATACATTGGATATTTCTTACAGGGGCATTGGAATATATAAAGAAAGCAAATTGTTGAGCTTGATGAGTTATGAAACTTGAGGTATAAGAAGGTAAGTAGGCCTATAGTCTTGATTGGGTGCATGGGGAATTATCCATTTGTTTGAATTCGGGCTTGTATGCTTTGCTTGCGGATAGTAGATATCCCATTTGTTATGAACACATATCTTTGGATCCAGAGATATGTTTTTGTTAGATGTTGTGCTATGGATTGATAACTATTTGAGATAGAGATTATCTGGTGATTGTAAATAATATGAACATATGATGAATGGGGATGATGGGTATCTCATTATACAGAATGTTGTTCATTTTGTTAAGTAAATGTGAATGCTTTGTATATTGGAACAAGCAGTATACATGTTTTGGATATAATATGAACATGTGTGTAATTGATTATTGTTTGTTAACATGACTACTTACTAAGTTGCCCAGACTCACACCTTTTTGTTTAAATTTTAGTTAGCAGGTCAGGCAAAGGATTCCAACTATGAGTTGGAGATTTATGAGAATGATTGAAGACATTATGGTGGGATGATGGATTGGGTTGTCACCCCTTTGTTTATTTGTATATTGGTAAGTGTTTATTTCGATAAGTGCATTTAGATAATTTTGAATGATGTATATTTGGAATGAAATGTCATGTCATAATAGGGATAAATGTATATGATATTGAGAGGGATGAAATATGTTTATTGCCATCATGGGGTCGCGCAGGTTCTAGGTTATAGATAAAATGGGCTGGTTTAGTGAGTTATGTTATTAGATTATGATTATCATATTCAAATGTTATTTTTGATGATGAATGTACAGGACTATGTTTCGTATTGGAAATTATGAATATTGATATTAGTAATGTATTTGATTAATGTAGATCAGGTGTAAATCTATAAAATTCAAGGTAGACTCTATTGGATTTTTGGCAAAAGTTCCCTTAAGAATAGAAAATTTATTGAGAAGAAAGGGAATGGTAGCATCCCACATAGGCCCCATTAGAGAACAATCTATAGGATGGGTAAAATGCATAGGGTAGGAGTGCGGGGCGTACTAGTGACTTATCCATGTGATAAGTTTAATTTGAGAGATGGGCCCAGAATCATGATGCCAATAGTTGTTAGAAGCGATAGAAAATGACATACCAATACACATGGATGACCTTAGGAAACATGGAAATTGGGGAATGTCAATCATATGTTGAAGGCGTGAGTAAAGGAAAAAAGGCACTTAGAATTTGGTATAAATGCTATTCATATGAATGGTTATGATATGGTATAGGTGATATTGATATGAAATGAATATGATGATGTTGTGACAATACAAAGATGATTTGATTATGTATATAGTTGATTATATGTGCTTGTTATGATCAAAGTAGTGCAGTTAAGTATGGTAATGCTTATATGCATCTTGTTTGAATGTTTGAATTATTATTGCTTTACAGGGCATGTGAATCTGAAATAATGAAATCGTGACATGTATGGATGATTGTTGGAAATTGAAATTAACTTATTTGTTTAACTAGGTTGCGATAAAGCATGGGATTTTGTGAGTCAAATTGGTTGTGTGAACTTTTGTTAGTAGATTGATTGATTTGATTGGACATGTCATGTTATAGACAAGATTTTTAATATATTTGTTTAGCTGAATAAGTTTTGTAATGAAATATATGTCACTTTAAAGGCTCTTAAGTGAATTTGTAATTGTGATTCATCAGTATGAAGGATAGTATGCTTATGTTTTCTTGAATAACTTTGCTTGTGAGCCTTTTGATTGAATAAATTGATATTGAGAATGATGATTGGGCATAATTCTATATGTTTGTATGTTTATCAATGTTGCTGGTATGCCTTAATTGAGTTATTTTGTGAAAACACAAGAAACATTATACTATGATTCGAATGATATAAAGGTTAATGACTTAAGTATGTCAGATGTATGTAATTGGGTTTAGTGCGATAATTTAGTATGAATTTGAATTTGGCAAATTGATTGATGCATGTTTGGATTGGGATGCATGCTTGGATTTGTATATTAGTTAGAATACAATTTTTATGTAATTGAGTTTGGATGCATGCTTTAGAAATTGACTGATATTGAATTTGGTTATGGGCTACATGTTAAATAATTGGATTGCTTTGACTAAGGTATATGAAACATTGTGTATGTGTAATGTGAAATTGTATGATATGATCCATGGGGCATTTGGGTTTGTGTGGTGGCATGATAATTGGGGGTTTGTATGATGCCGGTATGGCATAGAAATGTGGATATTGTGAAGGTTTGGTTTGGGTTTGGTTATTTGAATAAGGTTTATTCATTTAGTTGTTTGGTAAGTTTGGATATTTTGCTATTGAATTGAGGTTGGATATTTGGTTAATTGGTTGAGGGTTAGATAATTGGCTATTTGATTGAGGCTTGGATGCATGACTGAGATACATGCTTAGATTTGGATGCCTCTTGGAATGGGATTGATATGTATTTAAAGTTTGAATGCCTGCCAGAATATTGTTGATGTAAATTTGGGTTTGGATGCCTACTAGGATGGCTATTTTGGATATTTAGGATCTTGCCCATGATAAGGCTTTGTTTGATGATACTATCTATAATGGCGAAGAGGCCTGATCGGCCTATTGTGTGTAACTCCTTTGCTTATTTAGTAGGTGTGGATGGAGAAGTTGTAATTTCTGAGTTGTAATGAAGACGAAATGCCATGTGATCATAGATTCCACAACATTTATAGTGGAACTGTAGGTATGGATGGGAATACACAGCAATTGTAAGATAGTTGAGTTCCTTTGGTTAGTGGCTGAGTCCATTTTGATGATGGTTGATGCCCTTTGGTTGTGGCTATGTCCACTTGGTTTGTGGCTGAGTCCACTTGGTTTGTAGCATCTTGAGCATGGTATTGGTTGGTAGTAGGTGAATGGAAGTATGGATACTGATATGTTGAGAAAGAAATGATAAGAGTCAATTGTACATGGATACTATCGTAGTAGACTTTTTGTTAGAAATTTGATATTGTTTGTATTAGCACCATGATAGTAGTTCCATTTGAGTATAGTTATGAAAGCCCTCAGATGGCTATGTGAAAGCCTCAAGTTTGTTATTTGATTGATGTCATTGATTATAGTGTAATTGCCAGATGTAATCTGGGTGAATGGCTCCATCAAAAGTGTTCTGTAGATTGATGTATGTAAATAAAGAGTGAATGCATATGGAATGGTGTATCTTGAGCATTGAGTGCCATTTGATGGACTTAATGGATATGATTGACTGTTGTGGTATTGCTGAATGAATTGGTATGTGTGTTGTGATTAAGAACACTAAATTGTAATATTCATGTGTATTGATTAACAAGATTTTATTATGGTTGAATAATGTTAACATGGAACTTGTTACAGACTTTTCAATATAATGGGATGATTCTAAAGCCACAAAAATATTGAACTAAAGCTGAATTGAGAATATTGATTTTGTAATTGTGCTGATAATGAAATTACATATAGACTTATAGTATATGACATGAGTGAAAAATCATTTCTATCATTGTTTATAATAGAGCATAGTAAAAAGGGATAAATTTCTATGGCTTGAATGATTATGAGATCATATGTATTTATAGTAATTGAATCTTTGATTATTTTAGTAAGCCCTCATGAAAGTGATTAAATAATCAAATAGTTTTGGCCTTTGGGTTATATTATTGAAATTTGGTGATAATTAACATGTTTTGAAACATGCTTGATGTGTAACTGGGTCGAGCTAAGTAGTGATAATGATATAAGTTATGAATTGAATTGTAATTTTAGACAATAATGAAAATTATTTGATATTGAAAGTTTTAAGATGAAACCTTTTGTAATGAGCGAGGCTTGTAAGGGTTGAGGTGTTAATTTTTGGGTAAAACTTTTTGTACATAATTTTAATGATGATTTGAGTTAAGAAATTATGCTAAAGTGCATATGGACATCAAGTGCTTGTGAATTTTAAGTGAATTAAAGAAATGATTTTGAGATATAATGGAAGGGAGTAATTATGGGTTTTAATGCCACATTATGTGGGAAAAGTTATGATTAAAAGTATATGAAAAATGGATGGAATAATTAAGAGAAAATAATGAAGAAATTTGGAAGAAAGCAGGCTAGCGAAACTAGCACCGCAGTGCCCATTCGTTCAATATGCAAGGAGCAGCCAGTAGTATAATTCGGCAATGTGGCCCCAAAAAAATTGGTATTGTGGTGCCACTTCAGAATTTATACAAATGAAATGAAGAATTTTCTGGTGTCACAACGTCGGAGTCGAGATAAGTGAGGCCATTTTTTTCCTTTTGTCCATTCCATTCTTTCTCAGCCATTCCATTCTGCCTTCTTCCCCATGCCTGCCCCTTATTCCCTAAACCTTGGATACTCCAAAAACCTTGGGTTTTTGTTACAAATCCACCTTATTTAAGTGTGGAAATGATCAAGCATGCTTTGAAGATGGGTTTCTTCGATTGGAATGATGAGGAAAGGCAGCAAAATTTGTGTTTGATGCAACCCATCATTGGTTTTTGATGAATTAGAGTTTGTTTCTTCGTTTATGATCGAAATCATGCATCAAAATGAAAGGTACATTGGTTTTTCCCCAATTCAATTTTCATTATTGTAAATTAGGGTTTTGGAAATTTTTGTAAACAGTGGAAATATGGGGAAAACTGGTAGATTTTTGGTATTATTCATGAGACAAATAAGTTAATAGATTGATTATAGTGATTTGGACATAAGAATTCATGGTTTCGTCTTGTTAGGGTCTTTGTGAACAAGGAAAATTGGGGAAATTCATGATTTAGGTATTAATATCATGGGGGAAATGGGTAATTCATGATTTATAACGTTGTGGGACTTGTATGGGGTGATTTGGATATGTGAAATCAATTTTTGACCTTGACCTAATTGATGTTTTTGGGCATGGTTTATGTGAGCCATGAAGTGTCTACATTAAAAGCGCATAATGGAGTCTTAATCAAATTTTTCTTAAGTTTAATTTAGTTTTAACCAGGTTACATACAAGATAAGTGATGAGTTTAAGCTTGGTGACAATCAGCTAATGAAAGTTATAGTTTACTTAACCTATTATGAAGATTAATTCATTGTTATCGAAATGATGTTTATAATATGTTTAAAGAAGTATTTCCATAAGAGAAACCATCCGAATCTTTAATAATTGAATGATATGAATTAAAAAGTGATTAGTGAAAAATATATATCAAACATATTTGTGATTAGCATTAGCATGTTGTTATGCGCTTCAAGAATAAATGGATTCAATAATGTCCTCATTGTCTTTGATCTAATATGAATTAGTTAACATGGCTTTTGCAAATAAATGACATTCTTGTATGTACATTGGATATTTCTTGTAGGGCCATTGGAATATAGAAAGAAAGAAACTTGTTAATCTTAATGAGTTATGGAACTTGAGGTATAAGAAGGTAAGTAGGCCCCTTTTGTTGATTGAGTGCTTGGGGAATTATCCATTTGTTTGAATTTGAGCTTGTATGTTTTGCTTGGGGATAGTGAATATCTCATTTATTGTGGATACGTATGTTTGGATCCAGAGAAATGTTTTTCTTGGATGTTGTGGTGTGGATTGATAACTGTTTGGGATAGAGAATATCAGTTGGTTGTAAATAGTATGAACATATGGATGATTGGGGATGATGAGTAAATGTGAATGCTTTGTATATTGGAATAGGAACTATGCATGTTTTGGACATAATATGAACATGTGTGTGATTGATTATTGTTTGTTAACATGCTTACTTACTGAGTTGCCCAAACTCACGCCTTCTTATTTAAATTTTTATTTGGTAGGTCAGGCAAAGGATTCCAACTGTGAGTTGGAGATTTATGAGAATGACTAAAGACATTATGGTGGGATGATAGATTGGGGTTGTCACCCCTTTGTGTATTTTGTTAACATAAATGGATGGTTTTGATGACAAACAAAACTTGATTAAAGATTATGTATTAATGGTTGTTATCAAGATTCTAGCATGCAGAATTAATTGTAGGTCTTAAAGAAAAATGAGCACAGAAAATATATTCCATGGCAAAAAGGCTTGAGCAAGTAAAGAAGCAAAAGACGAAGTATCATAATGAACAAAGCACGACTGAAAAGCACTCGGCTATTTCCATTCGTCTGTTAAAGTGGAAGATTATATCTAATGGATACAAGATAGTATGCATACAACCGATTTCATCTATCATAAGAAAGCCATAGTTAAGCCAATGGTCATTTGTGAACAGACAAAGGCAAAAGAACTGAAGATTTTCTAGCAAAACAAAAAACTTCATCTACTGTCAATAGACAAAGTACAGAAGCAAGGATCGTATGGCAAAGCAAAGATTTAGTCTATCATAAGCAAGCCAATGATCGTCTGCTGTTAATAGACAAAGTGGAAGAAGCAAAGACCGTCAGCAGAGTAAAGAATTCATCAATGATCATTTATTAATCTACAGACAAAGCAAAGAAATATTCCATCAGATGATGGAATGAAGAAATCCTATCTACACTCCAAGACTCTATCTGTTATTTATAATAGACAACTCAACAAACAAAGTGTTGAAGAAATAAGACATCCATGCTTCTACAATTCAATAGATAAACCACAAGGCAAAGCACTTGAATGGATGATTCTTATAGCAGCAATGGAAAGAATGGTTCATCTGCTACTCATGAAAGACAAAGACGAAGTAACTTTGTCTCATAAACAACTGGATAAATACCTTTCTATCATAAGTAAAAGATGAGCAATGGTCAAGACGAATCATTAATCTTTACTTAGCATTAATAATGTTTTTTCCATATTGATAAAAAAGTCAGTCATTGCAGCTATACCTCTACCAGAGCTTATTAAGAAACTAGAAATCATCTTCTCCAAGGATGGCGCTGTAGGCATTCCAACATATGAGGATTAAGCAGAAGTCAGAAAATTCAAAATATGCTAATTAGAATGACTTCTATCATTAATGGAGCTCACCTACCTCCAATGATTAGAATTCAAAACAGCTATAAATGGACCATCATTGAAAGCAGGAAGAAGCAATGAAGCGTTGAGAAAATCAGTCAAATCTTCCTGAGAGCATTTATTGATCTGAGCTAAATCTTCTCCATTCTTCAAGAGCCAAAAGCGTTGCATTCAAACCTTCCTCAACTCTCTTTAAAGGCTCTCAACTACCTTTGGGAAAATCATTTACTTCTGCATTTAATTTTCAAAAACCTTCCCCTATACTTATTGAGAAATTTCCACGCTTAAAATTTTGATATTCATCTCTTATAAAGTTCCTTAAGCTGGTGGTTATGACTAAACTCAAGAAGAATTGTGATTGTCTGAGTGTAAAACAAAGTTATTTGTTCACGCCCCCTAGAGCTAAAATCTAGAAGAGTGTTGGGAGCACTGTGAATACGCCTTCTAGAGCTAAAATCTAGAAGTGTTGGGAGCACTATTTATGCCCCCTGGAGCTGGAATCTAGTGGAGTGCTAGGAGCATTATTGTATTTCTTCTATTGGGAATAGTGGAACCCAAGATACTAAGAGAATAGTATTCTTGGAAGAGTGGAGTAGAGTTTTTACTCAAACCACTATAAAAATCATTGTTTTCATTTACTTACTTGCTTATTTGTTGATTGAGTGATTGATTGCTAGAGGAATGATTAATCTTAAAGGGGTTGAGAAATAATTTTTAAAGTACCCAATTCACCCCTCCCCTCTTGGGTTTTAGCCTAACCTTCTGGACTAACATATTTGTATATTGGTAATTGTTTATTTGTAAAGTGTATTTAGATAATTTCAAATGATGTGTATTTGGAATGAATCGGTATGTTATAATAAGGATAAATGTATATGATATTGAGAGGGATGAAATATGTTTATTGCCATCATGGGGTGGTGCAGGTTCTGGGCTATGGATAAAATGGGCTAGTTTAGTGAGTTATGTTATTACTTTATAATTATTAAATTCAAATGTTATTTATGGTGATGAATGTACAGGACTATGTTTTATATTGAAAATTATGAATATTGATATTATTAATGTATTTAATTAATGTAGATCAGTGATAAATCCATAAAATTCAGGGCAAACTTTGCCAGATTTTTGGGAGAAGTTCCATTAAGAATAGGAAAATTATTAAGAAGAAAGGGAATGGTAGCATTCTACATAAGCCCCAATAGAGAATAATTTATAGGATGGCCAAAATGCATAGAATGGGGGTGTAAGGCATTACACTTTCTCCATTATTCAATTTTTTCTTTAACATTGAGGACAATGTTTCATTTACGTTTGAGGGTATTTGGGCATTTTTAGTTAGTTTAGAACAAATATTTTTGAATTTAGGTATATTTTGTTAATGAGCTTCAATTTTTGATGACTTAACCAAGAAAATCTAAGAGCAATTTTTGCTAAAACATTGAAACTAAATAAGATTCTCTCTTGATGCTAAGTAAGATTCTCTCTTGATGATTAGTAACATACGCTTAGTTTTTTATTGCCATTACACATGATTTAGAAGGAATGATATATGCTACCATGTGATTTAATGATTCTTGTGATAAGTCTTTCTTGCTCATGAAGGACGAAATTATTTTGAGCACATTATATCATGATCATGTGAAGTGTATGTTGACAAGTTGATGATTTTGTGAATTCGGTGACATATTTTCATTGACATGAGCATGCTAGAACTTGTTTGATTATTCCTCAAGGTAAAATCCAAGATAACATGTTTATTTGGAAATTATTTAGGCATTATTTGATCAATTTAAGCCTTTCAAGCTAACCTAGTACATCATGTCACTAGTATCCCCTTTAAGCCTTATTGAAATAATGGTATATGCAAGGCATATGAAAGATCACCATTCGATTTTCTTTCTATAGCCTCATCATTCAAACCTATTTAGCCTAAAAAATTATGCTTGACCTAGTAAGAGACATAATCTATACATATGTTTGTTGAGAGCTATGAGTGAAGCAAAAGAAGATAAGTTTGGGAGAATAAAAAAGAAGAATGCCAAAAGAAGAAGAAAAATCACAAAAAGAAAAGAATCCATAAGGATTCAACTTTCAATTGGGGGCATCACATCCCAAAGAACTCAAAAGAAAACAAGTTTGAGGGTGTGGTTCTAATAAAGCCCATAAAAAGAAAGAGAGAACCCCAAACAAAAAGTCAAGAGAATGAACATTCATGTGCAAATTCAATTATGATCTCTTACTTTGTGAATCCTTATACCTTTTCTTTTGTTAGCCAATCCTAAGGCTCCATTACAAGCTTAACAAAGACCTATTGATCCAAGTAGAAATAGTTTTCTATATTAGTAGAGAGGGATTATGAAAAGAAAGCTTATGGAATATTTTGTGAAGATCATTAGAATCTTGAATTGCATATTGTTGATTGAAAGGCATGCATATAACATGAGATTGACAAAGCACAACACATATTCTCACTTCATGAAGGGATTGATGAAGCATGAGTTTTATAAGATTACTTGGCAAGTTTCTTAAATAAAATCTACATTATGTGTACATGTGTAGTTCATCTGGCATGTTATTGATTGATTGAGAGAGACTACCCTAACTATTTCATGAGGTTGGTTACTATTTTGCTCTAGGACGATCAAAAGCTAAGTTTGGGGGTTTTGATAAGCTCATATTTTGTGATATATCAATACCTTAATTCACCTATTTTGGATCCTGAATTGATGTAAGTTCATTGGTTTTGATTATATATTACACTTAATGGAGTTAGTTTGTATTTTAAGTGTTAAAATTGTCAAAGATGTGGAAAGGCATTACTTTATGCCCATTTTAGGTACATATGAAGACTTATTCAAGTAAAGTGCTCAACATTGAAGTTTTAGCCCTTTCAATTACCTGTCCATGCATCAAAATCACATGATTTACAAATCAAATATGGATGTTATGGCCAAAATGCTACAATTATCTTACACTTTAGACCAATTGAATATGACAAAGGGATCACTTGTAGCTGATTTTTGATATATATTAAGGTAGATGTTAAGGAAGTTTTCAACATAAAAGATGTGGAACATGAGATTATCTTTCTAGAATAATAAGAATCATATGATTTTGATTTTTTATGAAAAAGATACCACCAAAATAGTATCATTGGTCCTGTCTCTAGCAGGCAACAACTTTTTCCTACAACATTGGAATTTGTAGCAATAGTAGTTACGTGTGTTATGCTAATACCAGTGCATGGAATTTTTTTTCATAGATATAAGTTGATTTGAAAACTATTATAAACATGAAAGTTGTATATATAGAAATTATCTTCCCAATTCAACAAAAATAATATGATTTGGACATCATATGAGAAAGTTATAATCAAAATACAAAATACTACTCTTAGTGAATAGTATAAGTGCGAAAAGATGATATTTTTAGAAGTTTAATTTTTTTTGCACAAGAACACTTTGGGACTCTATATGGAGGTGCAAAAAACCCTAATTTGGGTTATTTAAAGATGATAAAAATGTAGAAACAAAGGAATTTTGGCAAGGAGACAAGAGAGAAGAGCTTTGGAGCAAGGAAGATAATTGGAGAAAGCTGCTCCAACCTGAACATTTTCTTTTCTTTCTATTTAGTCCATATTTTTTTAAAAATCAAAATTCAAACTTGGATTATGATGATCTTTATCAATTACTTAGTTAGTTTTAATTCAAATATAGTATTCTAAATTTCTTTTATCTAAGGTTAGATGGATCCTACAGATAAATCTTGTGTAGATGTTTGATTTTTGAGTTTGATTATCTTCTTCCTCATTGTTTGCTCTCTTCTATGATTAATTTATGTATCTACTTAGCTACCATATGCATGACCTAAGATTTTTAATTCATACTCGAGAGAGATGAATTAGGAATAGACTCCTAAATTGAAGAGCATATGATGTAATAAAGTCTTGAGATAGCCATTATACACATGCAATTGTGTGAGTATGACCTTGCGAGCACAAATATTACAGTGGATATTGAACCAAACCTTCTTACTAGGATTTATTTTGTTGATGAACATAGCTAACCAGCCAAGGTTTGATGATGAGCAAAAGCATATGAGTGAAAGTTTAAGCTATTGATTTTTATTTCCCAAGTGTGTAGTAACAAACAATATATTAGGGAAATATCATGTGGACAACACATATGAAACTACATCTGAGATAGGATCCACAAATATATGAAAAAGAAAATGTAAATTCTAAAATACAAAGAATGACTCTAAAAAGTTGAAGAAGCGGTGTGTGAAACAACTCCTAAACATGCCTTAGGTACACTGTCAAAGTCATTCAGACTTATGCTCAAAGTTAGACATATATCAAGGCTTCAAAATGAAGAAAAATCTAAGTTCTGCACTCAAGAAAAGAAATAGACACTAAAGAAGCAAGTTTAGACATCATATAACCAATTCTATATATAGAATAATTCCAGACATTGCTGAATAAGAACCCAAGATGATGGAACTGCAAAACTCAAATCTGGACATAGTCAGGATCAAGTCATGTAATAAAATGCAACTAACGCCAATCCAAGCCTGAAGTCTTAATTCCAGACATGGGGAAGCATTTCTAGACATCGTGATTCACCTTAAAACATGACCAAACATAGTATTGCAAGCTGAATGGTTCATTCTAGTCTGAAATAATAACTTCAGACATGACCACTTAAATCAAAACATGGCAAATCATTTCTAGACACAGAAGAAAGAAGTCAGTTGCAAGCCAAGCACCAGTCCAAGTCCAAAATTTAATTTTTGACATGACTATTTGAACCCACACATGATAGTTCTTTTTAAAACATGGGTAAAATAATTAGTTTCTAGCTAAATGAGTTAAGCAAGTTTGAAACATTAACTCAAAACATGGAAATTAAACTAAAACATGGCTCAACAAATCTCAGACATGAAAACCCACGAGAAAGCTCCAATGTATAGAAAATCCTATTGATTCACTTGCATTAAATGAACGTCATCTTCTTCAATGGGTAGAATTCAAATTAAGCTATAAAAGGAGTAAAGAAAGGTCATTCCAAAAGAAGATAAGAAGTCATTGAGAAAAATAAGAAAAGAAAAGAAAGAGCATTTATTTTTAGACATTAAGTTTTCTTCCAAATCCCCAATGCCAAAAAGTTATTTGCAATCAAAGTTTATTTTCTGTAACTAATTAAAGGAGCTTGAAATTTTCTATATTTATTGTTGTACTTTTACTACTGCATTTAATTATATACAAAGTCAACCTATGTAAAAGGCATTTCCTCTTGTACATTTTTCATTGATTCGGATTGTAAGCAAGAGGCTTGCTGATAGTATATAAGTTTATTGGTAAGCTTTGAAAACCAACTTATATATAAGTTTGTTAGTGAGCATTGAAAGCCAATTTGTGTATAAGCTTATTGGTGAGATTTGAAAACCAACTTGTGTAAGAGTTTGTTAATAAGCTTGGGAAAACCAACCAGTGATTAGTGAAACCTAAGTACAGTGAGTGAAACTAACTTAGAGAGAGGAGTAGGTGTCATGTTGAGGGATGAACCTCTATAACATATTTGTTTGCTTTATGCTATGTAATTCATTTCCCAATTATTATAACACTTTGGTTTTATATTAGCTAAGATTTTAAAAGTTCAATTCAACCCCTAGGACCAACAATTGGTATCCGAGCAGGCTTTAATAATTAACCTTGATTATCGATTATTTTTGACTGCTTAAAGTGATCCCTATGGCCAATATTATCCATAACACCATAGTTGAAGGATAGCCAACCACTAGACCCCCATTTTTTGATGGCACCAACTACGGGTACTGAAAAATGTGTATGCAAAATTTTTTTATAGCCATTGACTATTAGTTATGGCAAATCATCAAAGATGGAAAGACTGTCATGAATAGAGAAGAAAAATATATTGCTAAAGATATTGTATTAGTAGAGAGAGATGTTAAAGCTAAGAATAGCCTCTAGTGAGCATTATCACCTTCTGAGTTTGAAAAGATTTCTTCTTGTGACTCAGCAAAAGAAATTTGGATAAGCTTAAAGTTGCATATGAAGGTACTAATTAGGTCAAGGAGACCCAAATTAATATACTTGTGCAAGAATATGAACCTTCCATATGCAAGATAATGAAAAAATATCAAAAATGTTTGGAAGATTTCTAAAGATCACCAACGGGTTAAGCGGTCTTGGTGAAAAAATATGAAGAACCCAAAATGGTGAAAAAGATTCCAAGATCTTTGCCAAGAAAGTCGATGGCAAAAGTCATAGCTATCCAAGAGGTAAGAGATCTGGACAAGATGAAAGTTGAAGAGCAAATGGGTTCACTTATGACCCATGAAGTTCTAATGAAGCAAAAAGCTTTAATCAAACCAAGAGAAAATAACTTAATAGCACTGAGAGCTGAATCAGAAGATGACTCACAAAGTGAAACATCAACAAGTGACATTGAAAATGATGATAGCATTGTTATGTTAAGTAGAAGATTTAGAACCATGTTTAGAAGAAATACTAGAAGTAACTCCAAAAATTTTAGAAACAAAGACAAAAGAAAAGATGTTCCTACATACTATAATTGTGGCAAAACTAACCACATGAGTTATGACTACCAAGAGCCTGATAAGAAACAAGGGGAACAACAGAGCAAAAGGCATAACTCAATTTAAAAAAAAAATAGAAACAACTACAATAAAAAGAAGTTCTTGCAGCGTGGAAAACGATAAAAAAATATACTACATGAAAGTGGAAGAGACAGCGAAGACGAACATGAAGCAAAATTTAGTAGATTATCACCTACAAAATGTCCAAGGAGAACACCACATTGGGATCAACTTCATGGCCATCCATGAAGATGAAGTGTGTCAAAGAGTTACAAACAACATCATGAGGTACATTGACATTGGTTGCTCAAGACACATGATAGAAGAGAAGAGGAGTTGTTCACCTATTTGAAAGAAAGACATGGTGGAACAGTAACCTTCAGAGATAATGGGAAAGATAGAGTGATTGGGATTGGTAAGGCCAGTCTACCACATTTTACTACTATTTTAGATGTACTTTTAGTTGAGGAACTAAAGCATAATCTTCTAAGTGTTAGTCAGTTTTGTGATAGTGGTTACAAGTTTATCTTTGAACCTCACATTTGTTTAGTCCTAGATCAAAATGACTCAATTGTAATTCTAGGCAAAAGGCATGGAAATGTGTATATAGTAGACTTATTTGATATCCAAGATAAATGTCTTGTTGGCCACAATGAGTCTCTATTGTGGCATAGAAGGCTGGGACATGCCAGCAAAGACATGATAGAAAGATTGTATAGAAAGGATCTTGTAGTTGGCTTACCCAAACTAAAATTTGATAGAGGACAGTTGTGTGATGCATGTTTGAAAGGAAAGCATGCAAAAGAATCTTTCAAGCCAAACAAATAAATACACACAACTAGGCCACTTTAATTGCTAAATATGGACATAGTCGGACTAACTAAAACTAAAAGTCTTGGAGAAAAACATTACGCATATGTCATTGTTGATGACTATAGTAGATATGCCTGAATAATGTTTCTTGCATCCAAGGATGAGGATTTTTCATTCTTTGATATCTTTTTCAAGCGAGTGTAGAATGAATAAAGCTCTCATATTGTTGCCATTAGGAGTGATCATGGTGGAGAATTTGAAAAACATAAGTTCACAGCTAATTATGAAAATAATGGTATCTTTCAAACTTTCTCTACACCAAGAACACCCTAACCGAATGGAGTAGCAAAAAGGAAAAACAAAACCTTAAAAGAAATGGCAAGAACCATGTTCAGTGAATACAATTTGCCACAATAGTTTTGGGTTGAGGCTATGAGTACCTCCAGTTTTATTATAAATAGGATTCGTACTAGGCCAATACTCAACAAAACTCCATTTAAATTATATTATGACAAAAAGTCCAACATATCATGTTTCCATACTTTTGGCTGTAAATGTTTTATTCTCAATAATGGAAAGGGAAATAGTAAAAAATTTGATAGTAATTCTGATGAAGGAATATTCCTTAGCTAGTCCATTATTAGTAAAGAATATAGAATTTATAATTTGAATAGTAGAATTGTAGAAGAATCTATTCATGTCAAATTTGATGAATCTTCTAATTGTTTGAAAAGACTAAAGAATCTTGATGATGAAATAGATAAACTTACAACAGATGTGGAGAGAATAAACTTGCAAAATTAAGACAAACAAACTCCACAAACAAAAACAGTAAGGGATAGAGCTAAGAGAAAATTTGAATCATCCACTGGTGAGGTATATGAAGAAGGTGGTTCTTCTCTTCCTAAAGATTGGAGATTCATGCATGATCATTTTGAAAATCAAGTAATTGGTTGTGTATGATAAAGTTAGAACTAGATCATCATATCACCAAATATATGGTAATTTTTCCTCCATTTTTCAAATAGAGACAACTTGCATAAACCATGCATTAGAAGATGAGAACTGGATTTTAGCCATGCAAGAGGAATTGGACCAATTTAAAAGAAATGATGTGTGGACTTTAGTTCCAAGACCAAATCACCAATCAATTATAGGAACCAAAAGGGTCTTTAGGAACAAACTTGATGAATCTGGGTAAGTAGTGAGAAAATAAGGCAAGACTATCAGCAAATGGTAATTCTCAAGAAGAAGGGATTGATTTTGATTAATCACATGCTCCTATTGCTAGGATAGAAGCCAAAAGTTTAGGAATTTTAAACTTTACCAGATGGATGTCGAATTTGCATTTTTTAATGGTTTCATTAATGAAGAAATATATATAGATCAGCCCCATAGTTTTTAAGATCCTCATGATCCCAACCATGTCTTCAAGCTCAAGAAAGCCATCTATGGATTAAAGCAAGCTCCGAGAGTATAGTATGAAAGGCTAAGTAAATTTTTGATTGAAAAAGGATTATCAAGAGTTAAAGTAGATACAACTCTCTTCATTAAGCATGCTATGAAATACATTCTCATTATGAAATATATGTTGATTACATTACATTTGGAGCCACTAATGAAAATCTTTGTCAAGAATTTTCTAAGATAATGTAGGGAGAATTTGAAATGAATTTGATGGGAAAATCGAACTTCTTCTCAGGATTGCAAGTAAAATAGACAAAGGAAGGAAATTTCATCCACCAAACTAAATACACAAAGGAATTGCTGAAGAAATTCAATCTTGAAGATGAGAGAAAATATGAAACTCCAATCAGCACTTCCATCAAATTGGATAAGGTTGGAAAAGGTAAATGTGTATGCCAAAAACTTTATAGAAGTATGATAGGATCTCTATTGTATCTCACTGTTGTAGGCCAGAAATTATGTTGAATGTATGTATGTGTGCTAGATTCCAATCAGACACTAAAGAATCACATCTTATTGTTATCAATAGAATTTTTAGATAACTCTTAGACACTCCAAATCTTGATTTATAGTATCCAAAAGATTTGGACTTTGAATTAATTAGGTACTCTGATGTTGACTTCACTAGATATATAGTAGATAGGAAGAGTACCTCAGGAGCTTATCAATTCCTTAGAAACATGATCATATCATGGTTCTCCAAGAAGTAGACATCTGTTGCATTGTCAACCAGCGAAGCTGAATATATTGCAGTTAGAAGCTGTTGTGCACAAAATCTCTGGATGAAACAGCAACTTGGACATTATGGCTTGAAATTTGTTGATACGCCCATCAGATGTGATCATACTAGTACTATAAATCTGATCAAGAATTCTATTATGTATTCTATATCTAAGCATATACAAATTAGGCATCACTTCATTAGAAATCATATCCAAAGTCACAATGTTTGCTTAGAATACATACCAACTGAAAAATAGTTAGCAAACATCTTGTCTAAGCCACTTTTAGAGGAGAGATTTTGTATGAATAAAAGGGAACTAAGAGTGATAAATCCATTCGCATAATGAAAACAGTTTGATCATCACTTTATACTTCATATGATTTGAATGCATATCTTATATACTGAATGCCATAAATATGTGTATTAATTAAAACATTTCAGACATAGATTTTTCTGGACATAGCTACTCATGTCCAAAATCATATTTCCAAACATCGCTATTCATGCCCTAAGCCACATTTGGACTAGATTTTTCTGGACATAGCTACTCATGTCCAAAATCATATTTACAGACATCGCTATTCATGCCCTAAGTCACATTTGGACTTTACTCAATCTCACTTTCAGACGCAATCCTTCATGTCCGAAAATATGTGTTCGGACTTTGCCACATCATCTCTATGCCCATATTTTCAAGTCCTATTAATTATCTTCTTAAACTTCTAAAACTCCTATTTATGAGAGTAAGTCTCATCTTCGTGCAATAATTAAAATATTTATGGTTGGCATTCTTAACTATTGAGTTAAATTACCAACCATTTATTACAAGATTCATTGAAAATCTACTAGAACCTCATAGAAACCCCTTTTTCAATTGACTTACTATTAGTAATAGTACTTATTGAACTCATCCTCATCCTCTTGCTACTAACGCAAAAGTGAAAACCAAATTAAATTCCATCTGTGAGATAGAGATCATGAGAAGAGAAATTGAAAAAGAGATGTAATTAGAAGAAAGTTCACTAAATGGAATTAAAGTGGACAGCGTAGTGGTTATGATGATTTGGATTAAAGATAGTTCTTATGATGAATTTACTTAATCTGATGATGTTTCTGAATAAGAAGAAGAAAAGAGCCTGAATGAAGATCTATGATAAGTGAATTTTATTCACTTACATTATATATGTTCAAGCTTAGTTATTTGTGAATCCTTGTTAGTTTTAGATGAATTTTACATTAATTTATTAAATTTCTAGGTGGTTGGAAGATTGGAAAAGAAGAGAAAATTAAGGAAAAGAAGCTCAAAGATGTGGAGGAAGAACACTTGCAAAGGAGCAACAAAATGAAGCATTTTGGAAGACAACAATTACCACGCCTCTATGTCAAAGTTGTGCAAATATATTTTGTGAAGGTAGTAGCTCTCACGCCATCGCTTAGAATTCCAGGCCGCAGCATGGTGTTTGTGCTAGACACACTTTCTATAGTCAACAATTCTCATGTTGTGGCCTGGAATTCAAAGCTGCAGTGCCGGTGTCGCTCCTCAAATTCTGCTGAATTTTAGCTTGGTTTGTCACTTGGTTCTTAAGGCAATATGAGAAGGTCTTTGGGGGATGTTTTTGCATTCATTTTAGGGTTTTGTTCTAGGGTTCTAAGGGGCACAACTTTGGAATTTCATGGAGAAAGAGGGTGAGCAATCAAGTAAGCAAGAGCAAGAGGAGATGATGTTTTGCATTGCTTGATGAAGGGAGTTATTCGCATTTTATTTATGAACTAAATCCCTTTTTCTTGGATGAAGATATAACCCCATTTGATACTCTTTGTTAAGTGGATCATTGGTTATGATTATATGATCTTGTTTCATTCATTATGTTGTTGGCAATCATTTGATTCATTTTATTGCTTGATCACCAGTATTATGAGTTAGATTGATTATCTAAGCATGGTTAAAGTACACACCATATGCTAAACCATGAGCACCCTTGAATGAAAAGGATAGATGGTAATGATACACACATCCTATTTTCGTTCATTAAGTTTTTGGGATTAATGGGCTTTCACATCAATTATGTTATACAACATAGGTAATTGGAATGAGTGAAAATACTTGATTTAAACCTGTATACCTAATGATAATAATCATACATTCAAAAGAGCGAACCCAAGATAAGCATTGAATCCAACATTCCACTAGCAAAGGGTATCATTGAGTGGCAAAATCAGATCCCTAGACTCTTGTATCTTGTTAATCTCCCCTACATTATTAATAGTTATTGACTTCTATAATTTCATTCAATTTTACACAATATTCACTTAGCTTTAAATACATTCTTTTTAAGGATAGTGTAGTTTAGTAACAAAAATGAATTAAATTGGTTTGATCATTATCTATGAGATCGACCCTTGATTGCATACTATACTTCTATACACTCATGCACTTGCGAGGAATTGTAATTTGGACTTTAAATCTACAAAAAATATCATTTCCTTTGTTGATTATAAGAACCATCTTAATAGGAGTCCAAAGGTCAAACTTTCTAGGTTATCATCTTTGTGACTCAAGTCTAGGAGGGAAAAGTAGCACTAGAAACAATCTCCTTCTCCCTCATCCAAAACTTTGGCTCCTTCAACGTGACCTTTCAAACGTAATGGACGCATGCTTATGCATGATTCCAAACACTTTGAAGGATCATAATCAGGGTCTACCACAATCTCTCCGATCCCACATTTTCTTCCATCCATCTCATTCCTGCTACACCTTTCTAAATAATTAGTCAAGCACTCAGTGTGTACTGAAATATCTTTAAGTGTATCACTATTTGTAACTTTATTTGTACTTAAAATTTTCTTTATTAATTCTCAGCACTTCACTGTCTGTCTTGGATGCCTTTTCATATACCATTTTTATAATGACAAAAAGGGAGAGAAATATTTATATGATTGCATGAGTATATGATATGGAAAGTTGCTATACGCATGAATCGATTGCATGAGTATATGATATGGAAAGTTACTATATGTATGAATCCAATGTACACATTTAGGGGAGAGGAGGCAATCAGTCAGGAGGAGTTATGTCATATATATAAATCATTTAAAATTATCTGTTTGAAAGGGAATTCACTCAAATGTTTTGTCATCATCAGAAATGGGAAGATTGTTGAACCAAAACTCTTTACTAGACTTGATTTTGATGATGAACATAACTAACTAACCAAGTTTTGATGATGAGCAAAAGCACATGAATGAAAGTTTAAGCTACTGATTTTTATTTCCCAAGTGTGTAGTAACAAATGATATATTAGTGAAATATCATAAGTGGACAACACATACAAAACTACATCAAAGATAGGATCCACAAATATATGAAGAAGAAAACGTAAATGCTTAAATAAGAAAGAATAACACAGAAATTTTGAAGAAGCAATGTGTGAAACAACTCCAAAACATGCCTCAAATACACTATCAAAGTCATTTAGACTTGTGCTCAAAGTCTTACAAAGATCAAGGCTTCAAAATAAATAAAAAATCTAAGTTTTGCACTCAAGCAAAGAAACAAACACTGAAGAAGCAAGTTTGAACATCACAAAACCAATTCCAGACATGAAATAAGACCCAGACATTGCTGAACAAGAAGCCAAGATGATAGAATTGCAAAACTCAAATCCAGACATAGCCAAGATCAAGTCGTGTGACAAAATGCAACTAGCGTCAATCTAAGTCTGAAATTTTAATTTCAAAAATGGCAAAACATTTCTAGACATGGTGATTCAGCTTAAGATATGACCAAACATAGTATTGCAAACTAAACAATTTATCCAAGTATGAAATAATAACTTTAGACATAGCTACTCAAATCCAGACATGGCAAATCATTTCTAGACATTAAAGAAAGAAGTTAGTTACAAGCCAAGCACCAGTCCAAGTCTGAAATTTAATTTCAGACATGACTATTTGAACCCAATGATAGAATTGCAAAACTCAAATCTGAACATAGCCAAGATGAAGTTGTTCGATAAAATGCAACTAGCATCAATCTAAGTCTAAAATCTTAATTTCAAAAATGGTAAAACATTTCTAGGTATGGTGATTCAGCTTAAGACATGACTAAACATTGTATTTCAAGCTGAATGATTTATCCAAGTCTAAAATATTAACTTTAGACATAGCCACTCAAATTCAGACATGCCAAATCATTTCCAAACATAGAAGAAAGAAGTCAGTTACAAGCCAAGCACCAGTCCAAGTAAAATTTAATTCCAGAAATGACTATTTGAACCTAGGCATGGCGATTCATTTTAAGAAATGGATAAAACAGTTAGTTTCTAGCTAAATGAGTTAAGTAAGTCTAAAAACTTAACTCCAAACATGAAAACTAAACTCAGATATGGCTCAATAGATCTCAAACATCAAAACCCATGAGAAAGCTCCAATGGACTAAAAATCCAGTCGATTCAGTCACATTAAATGAACGTCTTCTTCTCCAATGGACAGAATTCAAATTCAACTATAAAAGAAGTAAAGAAAGGTCATTCTTCATAGAGAAAAATAATAAAAGAAAAGCAAGAGTATTTATGTTTAGACATTGCATTTTCTTCCAACTCCAAATCTCCAGAAAGCTATCTGCATTCAAAGCTTATTTTCTGTAGCAACTTAAAGGAGTTTGAAATTCTATATATTTATTGTTATACATTTTATTACTACATTTAATTGTGGACAAACTCAACCTATGTAAGAGGCATTTCCTATTATACATTTTTCATTGATTGGAATAGCAAGCAAGTGGCTTACTACTGTGTATAAGTTTGTTGGTGAGCTTTGAAAACCAACTTGTGTATAAGTACATTGGTGAGCTTTGAAATCCAACCTACATATTGGTTTGGTGGTAAGCTTTGAAAACCAACTTGTATATAAGTTTGTTTGTGAGCTTTGTAAACAACCTATGTATAAGTTTGTTGGTGAGCTTTGAAAACCAACTTGTATAAGAGTTCATTGGTAGGCTTGGGAAAACCAACTGGTGACTATTAGAACCTAAGTACAATGAGTGAAACTGACTTAGAGAGAGTAGTAGGTGCTATATTGAGGGCCAAACCTCTATAAAATATCCGTGTGCTCTATGTTGCATGATTCATTTGCCAATTATTATAGTACTTTGGTTTTATATTCATCAAGATTTGAAAAGCTGAATCCCCCCTCCCTCTTGAGCTACCTTAGGATGGGACCAACAATGGATGCCTAAGCTTAATGGTTTTATAGATTTGGATTTGCATGGAGACATAGTAGACCACTTCAATAACCACACCTACCATAGCACTTGAGTAAGGGTGATAGATACTTTAGTGTATCCAATCGACAATGAGAGGAATGATAATTTACTTAATGCAATTAATCAATACAAGTGGATTTGCTAGGTCAAGTTGAATCCCTAGATATTTCATCATTCTTGAGATTTTTAGGAACTTTCTATTGTGGTTTTGTGTTGATTATAGGACATTGCAACTGAAGAAAGAGGTGAAGAACACTTTAGATTTAGCTCTTATAATAATCATTGCAATTCATTCAATCAAATAATATCGATTTGATATAAGTTTGGTACTTAGTGTGTAACAACATACTTCCGTATGGAAACGATATTCAACTCACCTCATGTATATTACTTGTGATCATGTATACTTGCACAAGACCTAGAACACTTCAACACATCTTTAATGGGTGCTATGGCGCCCAACTTGCTATCCAATGTTTGCATTCCATCTTCTAGCAGTTGCTGTTCATTTTCCTTCAAGCTCCATTACTTACTCCTTTTCCTCATCAATTTGTTATGTTTTCTTCACCTCTTTCATTAGTTGTAATGTCCTACAATCAACACACAACCACACATAAAAAGTTCCTAAAAATCTCAAGAACTAACTATTAAAAAGCTTGAAAGAGGCATAATAAACATGAATAAAATTCACTTATCAAATACCCTCAAACTTAATATTTTGCTAGTCAATGAGCAAAACAAAACTAAATAAAACTAATCACTTAACACAAAACATTTTTTTCTTAGAAAATAACAACTCAAATAGGTCAAGTTCAATTTTTAGAGACTTCGAAATGATTTCATATGCATATAGCTCAAGAGAAAATTCCAAAAAGCAATGCATGTCTAGAATTTCTACTTAAACATTGTTTTAACTTAATGTTGACTCCTCATGTGTGTGTAATAGATATAGTCTTTATCATTCACTCACTTTTGACTTGGATTCATGTAAATATGAGAACCTATTGACTTTTGAATGTGAAACTACATAAGCTCATCTTTCTCATCGTTCACCACTAATATTGACAACTCAACACCCAAGAATCAATAGGTCTTATTAAACTTGTAATTGGTCTTTGGTTTATCTAACAAAGAAAAGGATAAAAGATTCACAAAGTAAGAGAAAAATAAATTCAAGTTCTCATTATCTTAATTGACTTAATTTTCCATCTTTTCTCCTCTTTTTTTATGTAGTGGGATGTATTACTACCACTCTCCCAAACTTGCTTCCTTTTGATTTTCTTTTAGATGTTATCCCCCCATTTGCATAGTGAATCCCTTCCCATTCTTTCTTTTTGTTCTTTTTATATTCTTTTTGGAATGTTTTTCTTTACAACACCACCAAACTTACCCATTTTGGCTCTTTCATCCCTCTTTGACAACTTCATGCATCAAATAAGTCTCTTAAAAGGGTCAAGCATATTTTTCAGGCTCAAAAGAGATTACGATGATAAAGCTAGAGAAAGAATGAATGGTGGTCTATTACATGCTTCGCATATGCCATTCTTCAATTAAGCCTCAAAGGGGACACTAGTGACATGAATGTACTAGGTTAGCTTAAAAGGTTCAAACTGATCAAAGAATGCCTAAATCATTTTCATAGTGATTTGTCATCTAAAATTTTGCCTTGAATAATTAAAATAAGTTCTAGAGTTTCAAATAAGTCATGTCTATGTAGTCACATAAATCTTTTCCCAATACTCAAGTAATAAAACAAACAAAGCTATGTGTTCAAGTGAATAAGGAATCTTATGTAAAGATAAAGAATTGTTCAAGTTAAGCACACAGACCAAGCATGCATATTTCATTTTCCAAAAGCTATACCCATTTATCACATTCTTATCATTGGTCTCAATCAAACAAACCTAATTAATTCTCAAGGAATCAAACAAAACACAAAAGCAATTTTTTTATTAGTATGCAACAAAGCACTTCACAACAAAGAAAAACACCATACCCCCGAAACTAAAAATGATAATGTCCTCAATGTAAAAGAAAATCATGAGTGAGAGGACTTCCCTAAGGTAGGTGTGCTCAATCATCTCCATCATCATCATCATCATCTCATTGTGTTGAATAACAATGCTAGGAATTATGAACTGAAGCATATACATTTTAACATGCTTCCATTTTTTCATGGTGTAGCTGTAGAGGACCTTTAACATCTTTGTGTGACTTCTACTTAACCATCCAAACTTTTCCATTGTAGGGTATAATCGAAGATCAACTATGCATGAGATGTTTCCCATACACTTTGAAAGATACAATAAAAAAATGGTTCATGACGTTAGCTCCTGGTTCATTAACAAGAAATTCACTAGTTAATTCTATTCCAATGCTAAAACTGCAAAGTTGAGAAGTAAGATTGCTACTTTCTCTCAAATGGATAGTGAAGCATTCCATGAGGCATGGGAGAGATTTAAGGCAATATTGATTCAATGCCCTAACCATAGATATCCACTTAAATTGCTTAATCAGTTTTTCTATGATGGATTGACACAACCATGCCAAGCTATGGTTGACAATGCTACAAGTGGAGCCATGGGAGAAAAGACTCCAGAGGAAACATATGAGCTGTATGAAATGCTTGGAGCAAATTCGCAATAAAAGAGTGTAAGAGGTAGGACTAGAGGAATATATGAAGTGAACTCTAACATTGATCTATCTATGAAGATGTCTGAGATGGTAAAGCAATGAAGGCAATGTACTCTACGATGGTGAACTTGAAACAACCTCAACCTGACCTAGCAGAGGTTTGTTCTTTTTGTGGTATTTCAAGTCACTCATATAACATTTGCCCTTCAAATGAACAATTTGCAAGTGAGCTGAGCAAGCAAATGTAATGAATTTCTACAATGAACAACCACATAATGATCCTTATTCAAATTATTACAATCCTGGTTGGAGAAATTATTCAAATGTTTTTTGGAACAATGACAGAAATTAGAATAAAGCTGGAACTTCTTTTCAACCATAACCAAAGAAGCCTACTTTTGAAGATACCATGTAGAGTTTCATTCAAGCAACACAGACTCAATTTCAGAACAATGCAACTAAGTTTCAAAATATTGATTCAAGATTCCATAGCATGGAGGCATCCATGAAGAAGATGGAGACACAGTTGGGAAAAATTGCAAAAGTTGCACAAAGCTACACACCTGGGAAATTACCTAGCCAACCAGAGAAAGCAAAATCACAACATTAAGAAGTGGAAAGGTAATCAACAATAAAGTTGGTGAAGAAATTGATGAATCTATTATTTCTGCAGGATTGGAAAAAGGAAGAAAAAGGCAGAGGAGGAAGTGCATTCAAGGAAGGAAGTGTTTCCAATAGTTAATCCCCTAGTCAACTACAAACCACCAGCACCTTATGATCCTCTAGTTCCTTTTCTAGGAAGGTTGAAGCAGAGCAAGTTTTATAAGTCATTTTCTGACATCTATGATATTCTTTCCAAAGTTAATGTCAATTTGCCTTTACTTGACATGATCAAGAACATGCTTGCTTACCCTAAATTTTTGAAGAAACTAAGCACAAGGAAGCATAAGTACAAGCCACATGAGAAAATAATAGTTTTAGAAGTAGCCAGTGCAGTGTAATCTTGCAAATAAATCTTCCCCCAAAATTTAAAGATTAGGGTAGTTTCAATATCTCAATCACTATTAGAGGCACAAACAAAGTAAAGGCAATGCTAGACTTAGGTGTAAGCATTAATTCGATGCCTTACTCTATTTATTTCCAACTTGGTTTGGGAGAATTGAAACCTACTATAGTGTCTCTACAACTTGCAGATAGATAAGTTAAATATCCTAGAGGCATTGTAGAGGATATTCTTGTGCAGATTGATAAGTTGATTGTTCCTATAGATTTTGTTTTGCTTTAATATGAAGAGGCAAATGATTCTAGAGAGAGAAGTGCCCATTCTTCTAGGATGCCCATTAATGGCAACAACCGAGACAATCATTGATGTACAGAATGGGAAGTTCAAAATGATCGTCTTGGATGAAACTGTGGAATTTTTTGTTGACAATTCTAAATCATTAGCTTCAAATCCTAGTAGTTATTTTTGAGTTGATGAATTGGAATCACTTGTATTATTATCTAGTTTTGCATAGCAAAAGACAACTAATAAACTAGAATTGGTGATCACTATAGATAGATTGGAGGAAGATGAAGAAATAATGAAGATAAAAGAAGAACTTGATATTGCAGAGCAAGTCAGAGAAAGGGAAATTTCCAAAGAAGGGTTATTACATGTGAAACTAGAAGTGGAATGATCAATTGTTACATCACCCCAACTAGAATTAAAGTAATTACCTCAGAACTTGAAGTACGTGTTTCTTGGTGAGAATGATACTCTTCTAGTTATAATTACTGCTGACTTGTCTGTTGATGAAGAATATAAATTAATGAATGTGTTGAGAGAGCACAAAGGGGGCTATAGGTTAGACCTTAGAAGATATCAAAGGAATTATCCCCACCATGTGCATGCATAAGATCTTGTTGATTGCTAATGCAAAGACTTCTAGGGAGGCTCAAAGGATACTTAACCCACACATGAAAGAAGCTATTAGAGTTAAGGTGATCAAATTGTTAAATGCAAGTATAATCTACTCAATATTTGACAATAAATGGGTAAGTCTAGTACCTATGGTACCAAAGAAATCTGGTCTTTCTATTGTTAAAAATGATAATAACAAATTGATGCCAATGAGAATGATTATAGGGTGGTGGATGTGCATTTATTACAACAAACTCAATGCAGCCACAAGAAATTACCATTTTTCTCTCTGTTTCATTGATTAGATGCTTGAAAGATTTATAGGTCATGCTTAATATTATTTTCTAGATGATTTTTCAGGTTATAATCAAGTTCCCATTGCCCTAGAAGATTAGGAGAAGACCTTTCACTTGCTTGTTTGGAATGTTTGCCTATCGGAGGATGCCTTTCGGTTTGTGTAATGCCCCTGCAACCTTTCAAAGGTGTATGATGTCCATCTTTTCTGACATGATTGAAAAGTTTATTGAAGTGTTCATGGATGATTTTTCTATCTTTGGAGATTCATTTGATGATTGCCTTAATAACTTGAGATTAGTGCTTATAAGGTGTATTGAGATGAATTTGACACTAAGCTGGGAGAAGTGCCATTTCTTAGTCAAGCTAGGAATTGTGCTAGGACACATTATTTCAAATAAAGGCATTGAAGTGGATAAGGCAAAAATTGAGTTAATTGCAAAGTTACCTCCCCTAAATTTAGTCAAAAGAGTTAGAAGTTTTCTTGTCAGGCTTTACAGATGGTTTATAAAGGAATTTTAAAAATTTTTTAGATCGCTTTGTAATCTATTAGCTAAAGATGTAACTTTTCCTTTTGATGAGGAATGCCTTGTTGCCTTCAAAACCTTGAAATAGAAATTGACATTGGCTCTAATTTTAGCACTTCCAAATTAGTCCATTCCTTTTGAGCTTATGTGTGACGCTTTAGATTTTGTTGCTGGTGTTGTCCTAGGATAAATAATAGATAAATTATCTCATTTGATTCATTATGTAAGTAGAACTTTGAATGAAGCACAATTAAACTATTCCACCACTAAAAAATTTTTCTTGCAATTGTATTCACTTTAGAAAATTTGGCTCATACTTAATTGGTTCTAAGTTAATTGTTTATTTTGATCATGTTGCATTGAGATACTTGCTGACAAAGTATGATGCCAAGCCTAGGTTTATTAGGTGGATCTTATTGTTGAAAGAGTTCAACTTGACAATAAAGGATAAGAAATGGTGTGAAATTGTCGTAACTAATCAATTGTTTAGGTTGGTGGAAGGAATTGATTTCGAGCAAGAGAGAGGCAAGGAGAACATTCCCATCAATGAGATTTTTTGGATGAACAATTATTTTCTATAAAAGGAAGTGAACCTTAGTATGATGACCTTATGAATTACTTAGTTAAAGGAGTTTTTAATCCTATGTTGAATTTATAGGGAAAGAGGAGGTTGCTATCAATGGTGAGACATTACTTCTGGGATGACCTAGTCTTGTTCAAACTATGTCCAAATCAAATCATTAGGTGTTATGTCCCCAAAGATGTGCAATAAAGCATTTTGAGACATAGCCACACATTCACCTATGGAGGATGTTTTGGAGGGAAGAAAACTGCTCTTAAGATTTTTCAATCTGGTTTCTACTAGCCAGCTATTTTTAAGGATGCTCATGCCTTTTGTGCAATGTGTAATAGATGTTAGTGAATAGGGAACATTGGAAGGAGAGATGAGATGTTACTTATAAGTAATCTTGTGATTGAACTTTTTGATGTATGGGGCATTGATTTCAGGGGCTCATTCCCACCATCCAATGGGAACTTGTACATTTTGCTTGGTGTGGATTATGTGTCTAAGTGGATTGAAGCAATGGCCACTAAAACTAATAATGCAAATGTTGTGCTTAGATTTTTGAAAGATAGAATCTTCTCCAAGTTTGGCACTCCAAGGGCAATCATTAGTGACAGGGGAACACACTTTTGTAATAAAGTTTTTATAGCTTTATTGAAAAGGTGCAACATCAATCATCGAGTTTCAACACCTTATCATCCACAAACATTGGAGCAAGTTGAAGTCAGCAACCAACAGATTAAAGCAATTCTGGAGACGACTGAGAACACTTCATGGAAAGATTGGGCAATGAAGTTGAATGATGCATTATGGGCATACAGGACTACTTTCAATACCCCAATCAAAATGAATCCTTACAGACTTATTTTTGGTAAAGCATGCCATTTACCTATCGAGTTGGAGCACAAGGTATATTGGGCAATAACAAATCTGAACTGTGATTTGGAGAAGGCAGGAGAAGAGAGGAAGCTTCAACTTATTGAACTTGAGTAGCTAAGAAATGAAGCATATAAGAATGCAAAGAATTACAAGGAGCAAACAAAGAAATATCATGATGAAATTATTCATAAGTGATGCATTGAACCTGAAATGGAAGTTTTGCTCTATGACTAACTTTTGCATTTGTTTCCAGGAAAACTACAGTCATGTTGGGTCGGTCCATTCTTGGTCACATAGGTGTTTCCACATGGAGCTGTTGAATTGAAGAATCTGAGAGATGGCAGCACATTCAAAGTCAATGGGCATCAAGTTAATAAATGCATTAGAAATGGCTTGCCAATGCCACAGAAAGAAGTTTGTAAAATTGAAAATCCATGAGGAGGGAATTCATCTTGCACAAAATTAAATAAAGTGCTTCTTGGGAGGCAACCAAGCTATTAATTTTTTAGTTATTTCAAATTCTTAGAAGTAGTTATCAACTTTGCATGATTGAAGTATCCTAGTTACAATAGTTGCATTAGTTTATATAGAGTTGCTTAAATTTCTAGGTTGTCAAATTACTTTGTTATTTTTTTAATTGTTTCATTCAGCAAAGTGTTGTAGTATGTTTGACCGGTTAATTGGGGAGCAACTCAAATCAAATTTCAAGGGAAGAAATCAACATGTGAGCAAAGGAAGAGTTAATAAATGGAAACTGGAAGCCTAGGAAGCATTTGGGACAATGATTCAATAAAGGGTTCAAAGTGTCTTTAAGGGAGATGTTGGCAGAGTGTGCAAATTAAGCCTAACATTTTTGAGGCTGTAACTTAGAATTTTCAAGCCGTGGCATGAAAGAGCATTTGAATAAAGTATGGCATCCAGTGGAATTCAGACTATGACTTAAAATTTCCAAGCTGTGGCAAGTGTGAAGTGCATTAAACTAGCAACATCCAAGTCATGGTGTGAATATGGATCTTGTAATATTGGCAATTAGAGAAGACCAAGCCGCGACATCCACTCTCCAAGCCACAACATCCATTTGGAATTTAAAGCCAACAGTTCGTGTGCCTTGTAATTCCTCTTGTGGACTTGTCTTCTCAAAACCCTAGCATTTTCCCCTTTTCTGTCCAACCTTTCCTCCTCCATCAAAAGTGACAAACTCTGTGAAGCTAACTCAGGTGAAATGATTCCCCCTCTACCAACATCATCTTCTCCTCCAATTTGTTTCCAGTGCACCCAAGGTCTAGCCATCTATTCCTTTCTTCTCATAATGTGGTTGGGTTTGAAGGATTGCACTTACACTTCTTGATTTCAGATGCTACTCCAATCCCTTTGCTCTAATTTTTATTTTGTGTTAATGTTGGTGGATTCCCATAACTTTGCATGTAGGTTGGTGTGTGCAAGGAAGTGTTTTCATCTTGCAAGCTTGATGTTTGATGGATTGCTTAAGGGAATGTGATTGGGATTTCTATATGGCAAGTTTTACAAATGTTTATGTTGAAGATGGCTTTTGTCTTGGAGAACATTGGGTTTGACGTGGATGTGCATAGAGACTGGTGGGTTCACATGCATTGAACTGGGCTATGCAAATTTGATGGAATGAATGGGAAATGGAATAGTAAATGATGAATATGTGAAGTGCTTCATAAATTTAATGAAATACATTGAAGGAAATTTCTGAAATCTGGAGTCCCTATAATGTGTCTGTAGAAAAGATTCATTGAAGTAGAGGTCACATTTTCACTGTGTGAAGCATGGTTTGAAGAAGGTTATGAATTGTTAAGGAATGGGATCATCTAACCTTGGATTATGATTCATTATACCTCCCAAAAAGTGTACAACTGTCAGTCCATCGAAAAGGAAGTAGGCTGGAACTTTTAAACCACATATTGAGCCCATATTTTTCAATGAAGCAACAACTGAGGAATATCACCACTCTATTGTTTATAGGTCATGCATCCTTGAGCAGGGATTTCATCTTATGTCTGGTAGCATTCCGAAAATGATCCACCATAGAGGTTGGGAATGATTTGCAGAACAACCAAGTGCTACACTAGTGCCAATTATTCAGGATGCAAATGCTTCGAAGCAACATAAGGTAGATTCAATGCAATTGAAGGCACTAGTATGGGATAAGATGGTGCCTTATGATCACTCCTCCATCAATCAGATCTATGGCTTAGAAGATATCAATGAGGTTGAATATTCAACTTGGTTGGAGTAAGGGCTCAATTTTTAAGGCTGTCATCAATCTACTTACCAAACCAGGGACCCAATGGAAAGGTAGGAATGACAAAGTAAATAGCTTTCTATGAGGGCAGCTTAAACCAAAGAGTATAGTGTGACACTACTTTTTATCTACAAAGTTATTGCCAACTAATCATGTCTCTGATGTTACCAAGGAGAGAGCACTTCTCAACTATGCTATCCTGATAGGACTATCTATTGCTATGGGATGAGTGCTTCGAAAATCGATTGTTTAGTTGTTCATAGGAAAGATGATAGGAGGCTTGAGACATCCTGCCCTTATCTATGGGCTATGTCTCCAGGCTAGCGTTCTCACTGCTATTTTTGAAGAGCTCCAATACTTGTTATCTCCCATCACCCATGCCATGCTCCAATCTTTTGAGAAACAAAGTGGTCAAGAGGAGGATTGAAGTGTACCTGTTACCCCCAACTCTTCTCAGCAAAGGCCACCAAGGCAACTTCCTTCTGGCAAACCCACTCTTGCTGAGCTACAATCACGCATAGAGGGAATACATTCTTGGCAGCATCAAATGATGGAGCAATGATAATAATTTCAATATGTTATGGATTACAACATTGCTCTAACGCCATGTTCCAGAGTTGCAACATGTTGCAAGGCACTAGCTCAATAGTCTTCCCCACTCCACCCACATATCCTAACGTTGCAGAGGAATCTGAGGAATGGGAGGACTACTCTAATGAATGATTAGATAAATGTCAAGGAAGTCCTTATTTTTTGTTGTTTTATTTAGCATTGAGGACAACATGGATTTCAAGTTTGGGGGGGTAGTAGTTTCTATGTTATGTGTTTTGTTTATGTGTGTTCTTTCTAATTATTTTAGGTTTGTATTTATTGCAACACTTATATTATGTGTTTTGGGTTATTAGTGTTGCTGTTTGCATCAATTTGTGTTCAATGTTTGAATATGGTTGTGTCATTTTAATATAAAAAAATTATGTGTTTTGAGCATTGATCAGGGTCATCATACAAAACCAATGACACATATGTGACATTTGACAATAGTTAAGTTGAAAATGATAGAAATCAATATTGTCTGCATGCTTAACTTGATTCCTTGTCTAATTTGCTATAGATTCCTAATACACATTGATCACATTGACATAGCCATTTCTATTGAAGTCTTTGAATACTTAGCATCAGCTTAGGAAACTAAGTATGCATAGTTCAATTTGAGTTTTGGAGTTTATTGTAACTATTGTTAAGACAAGCACTAGATGAGATAAAAGAAGAACATAATTAAAAACTCTTTGTTTATAGGGGGGATTACATCTCTATGAATGGAAAAGAAAAAAAGTTTATGGGATTGATAGTAATACAGCCCAAGGATTAGAGGGGATCTCATTCAAGAAAAGAAGATAAAATGAGATGTGATAGTAATAGAGCCCACAAAAAAGAAAAATATCAAATGCACATCTAATGTAGTCTCTCTAGTTTAATTAGTGAATTCACAGGGTTTGCATTGAACTTGTGTTACTTGGTTGCTTGAATGAATTTAAGTGTGAAATGAGGTAGATTGAAATGGCCATAATTTTTGCAAATGCACATGGAATCTAAGGTGGAAAGGATGAGGCTCAGGTTAAAACTCGAGACATATATGATATCTTGATATTTTCCTCTTAACCATTGATGAGCCAAAATATAGATGGTTCGCAATCAGTCCCCGGCAACGGCGCCAAAAACTTGATGAGCCAAAATATAGATGGTTCGCAATCAGTCCCCGGCAACGGCGCCAAAAACTTGATGGTTGCCATAAACTCGATGGCTCAGGTTTT
>JAYJMB010000014.1:293009-340540 GCA_036873735.1 Pouteria campechiana
AAGATGGATAATGCTTGTGCCGTTCAACAATGACTTGTTGACGACTCGAGAGGTGGGACTGATTTGCATGCATCACGATGTATCGTGGAAATCTCTGCTCTGATGCAGAGAGACGTAGACACCTGTACTTGCGCGAGGTGTCACGCTGTTATAAAAACAAATCTTGTATTATATATAATCTAAATTATCTATTATCTTTTATTATGTGTTAAAAATTTTACAAAGAAAATCAAATTAACTGCCTATACATGTAAGTAAATTAATCGACATATAAGGATGGCATCTTAACAATTAATATTTACAAAAAAAGATACGTTTTATATTTTCAATGGAATCTATAAATTAAGATAAGATATATATCAGATTGGTATTTAAAGAAATAACATAATAACATACTCGTGCAGGCTAAATTTTTTAAAAACGAATATTTTAGAAAGTATATGTAATTAATATATCTAATCAAAAATATAATAATACAATAATTTAAATTGTTTATATTTTATAAGAAAGGTTGTTTCCACGTGAAATGTGTAACACGAATCACATGCATGATTGTTTGAAGCTGCAATTGTGAGGTCTAATGGGGTATTTCGCTCTAAAAATATATATATATATATAAAGAAAATATGTTAGTTAATAGAATAAATAAATAATAATAATCAAAAATATAAATAATAATTATTCCTCGCGGCAAGTTTTGCATTGGAAATGAATCAAGTGCATTACATCTTGGAGATGAACAAGCAGAGCAAGGGGAACGTGATGACAAACGTTTACGTGGAAATCTTGTGCCATGATGAAACAGTTCCATGACGAGGTTATCGTGAAATGTTGTATGCAACCCGTTCATTTGGACCTACAGTAATATATCAAGTTAAATCCAATTATTGTTTTTGGCACTTCTTGTTCCTCTAAAATTGAAATCAACATTTCAATGGAAGACTTTAACAAGTCATGAATAAGAAGGGGTTTTCAATGGTTTTATATTTACTTTCAAACAAGAGAAACTTTGCTGCCAACCTAATTCCTCAATTGAAATTTTTTTAAACCTATAAACTTCACATGCTTTGATCATTACAGCCAATACCCCACGTCCCCACCCACACCTATTTCTTGCAGGGGTGTGTATACTGAGTCCAAATAAATCGCATCACACGGCACAAAGAAAGGCAAGGTTATCTCGTGAAAAACGTTTCTGGAAACTTCTCGTGATCTGTTCTGGTGAATGACAGTGTACTGAGTTAAATTCAATTCATTCGTCGCGCACTCGCGCTTGTCACTTCTTGCTTAGCTAAGATGAAAAAGAATATATCCCAATTGCAGACTTAATCAATCATAAATACGAAGAGATTTTTAATGGCTGTATATTTATACTATTGGATAGAATGAATTTGGTAGCTTAAGAGTCCAAATCAAGCAAAGCTAAGGGTATGCCATGAAAAAACGTTTACGGAAAGTGGTCCAATGAAAGGTGTGAAAATGAAATGAAGTTTGTTCCGGGATAAAATGAATCCCGTGCTCCACCTAAGTTTCTAATTTAAATATTTTTTTCAAGACATAACTTAAGAGGTAGTATTAAACACAATAAATGAATTAAATTTAGTCCGATACATTATCATGGAATGTAATACCCCAATTAAAATTCATCCTACATGCGGCACATAGGAGGGACAACGATGTCAGATGTACAGGCATGAGGCATGGTCATTGGTATAGGATGCTTTTATGAGCCATATAGGCAACCATACATAATTACATCTATTGTTGGAAAATAAGAAGATAAGAGAGAGAGAGAAGATAACGGAAGAGAGGAGAAGAAAGGGGAGGAGGCACTTGTTGTTGAGGAGTAGCTGTGATCAGAAAGATGGGAGATTTCAGACCTTTCATGGATTATCATAGAGGTAAGTAGGATAGACCTTTCCTTCTATTTTACAATTTTTCAATCCATAGAGTCAATGTATACATGCTATTAATTGTGTATTTTTAGATGGAATAGATATGAATTATGTGCAAAATTTATGCCTTAATCATAAGATCGAACGAATCATATGATATGTACTAGACTGACGAAAATAAACTCATGAATTTTTCAAGCAAATGAAAACATTATTTTTGAGTAATTTGTAAGGCTTAAATTGTGAATATGATTCGTCAAATATGTTTGTTATATATATAATTATATGTCATGTAAATTTTATGAATTCTGGAGGAGAAACCATTATTTATTTAATGGTAGATTTTTATATGTTAAAAAATAACATCTTATTGTTATTTCATGTAAATGAAGAAATTAAACATGACATATATATCTTGAAATGAAGCCTTCATCAAGTAGACTACATCTTATAGCTTAAATCTATAAAATTATATGCATATACGGTGTTATATGGCAAATTATAAATAAAAAAAATTGAAAGGGACAAAGTGTCCTTATGAATATTAAACATGTATATACACACACGCGTGAAAAATGAGTTTTAGCTATAATGATTATTTTCAAAGTCTAAACCATTGAATATGTTTTAATTAATGATATTACCCTATAGTAGAAATTTGAGATTGAAATAACTTCATTTGATTAATTAAATCTAATGAAATGTGAAAATTGAAAATTCATTCGATGTAGATTTTTTGGACCATAGATCACCTATGGACCATACTAGATGAACAAGGTGTTTCATTGTTATTTTATAAGTTGATTTTTAAATTTAGAAATTTTAATTAATTGTTAAAAGTTGGATTTTTGAGGGAAAAAAAGGATAAACGTCCCTGGTAGTGTACGCTGCCTGGGATTGTGATAGGCCACACTGGGCCTCGGCCCGTGCCAATACCAAACCAAAGCCCAGCGCAAGCTAGCCAGGCCAAAGCCCAACATCAGCGCAAGCCAAGTCTAGCACAATGGAAGCCCAGGTGGGAACCCGTCCTAGGTGATGACAAATGTCCAGTGGGCTTCGACCCCCTATAGAGCCTAGGCGAGCAAGCAGCCTAGACACGTCAGCCTAGTGCCAATGGCTCAAGTAGGAAATCGCCAACAGTAGCCTAGGCACATCGACGATGGCATCCTATTGCCGATCTGGCAACCATACGGATGGTCAAAATTTTTTCGTGGTTTTGGGGATCATACGATATTTGATTTGGGTGATTCAATAGTCAATTTTGAGATTTTTTTAACATTTTGGATCTAATAAAATGGTCAGATTATCTAAACTATGACCGGATTATGTGAAATTGAATAGTCAAATTTGATTTATTGATTTATGGACCCCATGATCTCTAATTTAAATGATTAGATAATTAATCTTGAAATTTTTGAACATTCTAGACCTAATGAAAGGGTCAGATTATTCAACAGATGACCAAATTATGTAAAGATGAATTGTTAGAATTATTTTGATGAATTTTGGACCCCACGATCATTGATCTGGATGATCAATTAGTTGATCTAGACATGTATTGATAGTGCCACATGAGGTAGATTATTTTTTATACATATGTTGACTATATTTATCCTACTTACTAAGTTCTTGACTCACCTCTTCTTAATTTTATTTTTTTTAGAGAATATAGCACGAGAAATGCATTAGTTTGTGGTAAAATGGGTAAATGATGCTGAGTTTCATTCAAAATAAATGATAAAGACAATCATATTTATTATTGTATGAGACTTGTATTATATAATTGACATATATTGTTATTTATCAATATTTTTTATTTATGGTTATCTATGTGGTTATGTATTATCTTAAATGTAATGGATTCAGAGAAAATTCACCATTAGTTTAAAAAATATTATTTATTTATGTTGTTTTTAAGCCAAGTTGTGACATAGAACATCAATAGACCATTACATGGAAATTTCTATGTTAAGGTTGCGATGGAATACTTTTGCAACCTGTCTAGCTAGAGCATAATTGCTACATGTATATGTGGTATGGTGTAGAGAAAAAAAAGGAAAATAGTACTATAAACATGTTGTTTTAAGAATACATTAGTATAATGCATAATAATTGAAAAGGCATGCATATAATTAAAAAACAAAGATGGTAATATAAGGCTCTTTTTTTATAAAACAAGGAGGGCGCTTAATAGGAGGGGGGGTATAATATTACCTCTTTACACATCTTTTGATACTAATGTGGCACTTTGATAATTCAAGACAACTTTAATAATCTTATTTTTTCTTACTATTATATATATATATGTTATTTTTATTTTAAAAAGTCAATCCTAGTGATATTATTACCTACTAAACTTTATTTTATGTTATAACACTCTATGCAAATAGGACTAATAAAGAAACAAAAATTGCTTATTGAAGTTAAAAAGTAGTAGAGAGTGCAACATATAAAATCACTTTGTCCAAAGGCACCCTAAACACTTACAATTTCTTTTTGTATAGTGGGGGGCGTACTGGGATCCACAAAAAGGTCAGAGAAAAATATCATTTGCATGTGTAGCCCTAATTTTGGTGAAATTGCATGAGTAAGCCCGTAATTCTAAGTTTTCCTAGCATGCCTTTAATATTTTTTCAATATAGCAAGGTTTTTTTTTTCATCTTGCACAAGTACTTTTAAGGCACTCAATGACATTAAATCTCTTGTAAATTTATAAAAATACCTCCAAATATATATATATATATATAATACGAATAAAATATATTAATTTTAAGTAAATAAGTAAAATATGTAAATAAAAGTATTTATAATAAATAGAAAAAATAATATTTTATTTTTTACCAAATTAGAAAATAAACAAAAATAACTCACTCACAACCTCAAGTCCGAAAAAGCTAATTTTTTAATTCTTATAAAAAATAAAAATTATTTTTACCTTATTATAATCATGTTTAATTTATATTTTATTATTAAATTCTAATATATTTTGAGATATTTAAAAATATAAATTAATTTTTAATAATGAAATATAAATTAAACATAATTATAATAAAATAGAAAAATAAATTTTTATTATTTACAGTTATTAAAATTTTCATCATTTTGGACTTGGGGTTGTGAGTGGATTATTTTTATTTCTTTTTTATTTTGTAAAAAAATAAAATATTATATGCTATTATAATTTATTTTTAGTTATTTATTTAAAATTTGCATATTTTTATTTTTAATAGAAATTATATATCTTTAAGAGCATTTTATATAACATTTAACGCCGTCAACTAACTTAATAGTAATTTTTTAAGAGACTCTAATATCTGGTGTACCCCCGCAGGATGAAAGAAACCTCAAAAATATATACGCAACACGTAAGAAACTTTAAGTATCGGGCTTGAAAAAGCAAAATTATGCAACGTCGTTAAAACGCATAGCACCTGTACAAATAACCGGGAAAAAAATTCTTAAAAGGGTTACGGACGGCTGCCAATATCGACAAGACAACCAAAAAATCTTTGCCTGGCGATTGGCGGTCCGTGAGAAGTTCGCTTTTTGCAATTTCTGCGCACTTCAGCTGACAACCAGTCCGGTGCCCAGCGCAGTTGTTGGTTGGGTAAATGCCAGCGTACGGGCGTACTTGTTAGCTGGTTGGCGCATGCTAAAAGCGCGTTTGACAGGTCAAAGCAGTTTTGGCGCAGGTATCCAAGCGCTTTGCTCCCGCCACAAAAGCTCATTTCTTGCGTCTCGTCTGGAGCTTTCCCCCTCAACGCAAAAAATAGCGGCATGCGTGGTGTAATGAAAAGGCCCGAAACAAATGTACACATGCATTCCCACACCACAATGTCGAATGAGAGTGCCAACCAGCCAGCCCCTGGCCACGAAGCGGAGCCTTTGGATTATCGCAAGTTTATCCACGTTTCTTATATAAAAATAATTTACATATAATAAATACTCAAGTATTCAACCAACCCACATCAAATGAAAAATATATAACCAGAAAATCTACTATGAAAATATCATATAACAATAATTTAAACTCAAAATCCAAGTAGCGCACACAAAATAAAACCTTTGTAACATAAACTTCTATTATAAAAAAATTAATATGATTCATTCTTATTATTTATTTATTTAGTTAAAAATATATATTTAGATTTAGGTGATATAAGGCTTATGCTCACATGGAATTTTTTTTATAATTATGTTGAAAATGCTTAATTTTGGGCTCTTGAGGATATATTTAATAAATATAGAAATATGTATTAATATATTTTATATATTTCACATATACATATATAATATAATGTATTATGTATTATATTTCTAAATGTGTTATTTCTGTATATTTAATAAAAATGTATTTAAAAAAATTATATATTTATGTATTTTATATATTATGTAATATATAAATATGTCTAGTAGTATAAATAAAAAATTATTTTATATATTTTTACTATTAAATAGGTTAAATTAAAAATTACTTCTTTATACCCTTCTTGATAATTTTATATACCCAAGAGTACTTTTAACATTTGTTGCTAAACATGTTGATAACACTAACAACACTTTTCAGTTTACAAGGCCAAACACTCTTACTTACAACACTTGTTATATAACTACTCTACTTCTAAAACCACTGGCTAAAATTTCATAGCTTGGCCAAATAAGAGCATGGATGTCCTCTACGAGCGAAGGTCCCTAAACGCCGTTACACCACCTAAAAAAAAAGAAAAAAGCATATGATAATAAAAACTAGAAACTAATTAAAACATAAAAGAATCTTTTACAGCTCAAGCAGTAACTAACAGCGCTCCAGTGGAGAATGAAAAGATATGCTTGGGTTGGAGGTATCCGAGATGACAACCTTTTTCTTGACGATCGAGCAAGCAGAGGATTGAGCATTAAAATAACATGTTTTTTTTTTTTTTTTTATCCTTAGTTGAGTGGGGACACTAATCTCAAACACGTATTTATGTATTTAGTTAGTTTATAAAATATTTTTCATCAAATTAGTTTGTTCAAATTTTTCTACATAAATATTCTATTCAAACATTTAATTAAAATAAATTATCTTCTTTATTATATATATTATTTTAATTGAAATTTACATATATTATAGTACTAAAATTTGTCTGTAATCATATAAATTAGTGATTATTTAATATGAATTATTTAAAGTTTTATGAACTTTTTCGTCATTTCATTAAATATATAAAAATAAGTATAATAGCTAGCTTTGTCTATGACAGATTGCTATTTAAAAGTAGCTTTTATAAAAAAAAAAATTGTTGGAATTAACTTAAAATTATTTTCTAAATCTAGCATATTAAAAATAATATTTATAAATATATAGTTACATATTTTATTTATAATTATTATTTTAAAAATGTTAGCACATAAAAATGCATGTAGTTAAAAGAGCAATGAGTTAACTAATTTGACTTGGGCATTTTATTGAAAACTTTATTTGAATGGATATGCAACTTTTTTCTTATAATTATAGATATATCTTATTTTAAATTTTAATAAATATATTTTTAAAATTTATAAATAATTATAATTATTAATTCCCTCATGAAATATCATGACATATCATTTAAAAATAGAAAAATAATAGTTAATTTTAAATCACTATTGTAGTCTCTAGTAAATTTTGTATAATTATAATTTTTTTATATTTATATATATAATTTTTAATTTTTTTAAAATATATATATTTATATTTATAAATAATTTTTAATGTTATGATTTGAAAAAAATTAACTTGATTTCAATCAAGTTTTTTATATAATCGATTTTGAGCTCATCACAATGTTTGTATTAAATAAATCAAACTATATATTTACAATTTTATTTTAATTACAGCGAACAAAATATTTGAAAAAAACTTAAATAGTTTATATTGATAAGTTGTTCGATGGAAAAGGTGGCACCACTTGATGATATCATGTGCATCCTGGGTAAGGCAAATTTTGTAATTTTAAATACACGGAGTCCAACCCAAAATTTTCTTTGCAATCGTCATTTTTTAACGTGCCACGTGTTGGAGCGCTGCTGGTTACTGCTATGTCTGGAAACGCGCTGCCCCTTCTCTGTACGCGTACGGCAAGAGTGGTACAGCAACAGGTACGGCCAAAAGCTCGTAATCGATATGATGCTACGGCGGAGTATTAAAGGGAGTGACCGGCCAGGAATTAACTAACGGTGTCTCCGGCATTATTATCATCGTCATAAGCTGTTTTTGAGCTAAGTGAGGTAAACTACGTGTATCCCATTCTATCATTTTGGATGATTTTATATTATTTCCTTCTATTTTAAAATTTTGGTTATTCTAATTGGTATAGTGATATTTATTTTGTACGACTAAACTTAAGGGAAAATTCAGATCGAGAATATATTTGAAATGAAATGCTTTTAGACATTTTTTAATTGGCGGAGTGTCATAAATATTTTAAACAATGGTACTTTTTATATTATTATTCATATTCTTACTCATTACCCATCATCTTTTTTTTAAAAAACCTTTTTTTATGAAAATTATTTTTTATTTTGCTAGTATTAGCATGTACTGTAAATACACCTTTTCTAGACAAGCTTTTGGCTCCGTTTTTGCAAATGGGAGGCAAAGGTGGAGAAAGGAAATATGAAAAGAAGTAAGGTGATGTGACATAGGTAACGACGAGAAATAAAATAAATTAAATTAAACTAGGTGAAGCTTTTGTATATAAATAAAGATGAAGTCTCCTTTTAGATGCATTCAGAAGGGAGTGTCTCAATAATATAACATCTTTTATATTCCTTCTTAAACTAATATGTCATTTTAATTATCATAATAATTATACTTTTTAGTATTATCTATATTTTTATTTTTCTTCATTACCTTTTCATTAAAAAGCCCATATCATTGATATCATTCCAGGCTCCCAACTATACTTTTTCAATGCATCATCTTTTCCATGTGTTTCAATAAAACAAACCTCCCTAAAATAATTAAGGTTATTAAGTAGTATAAATCACATCAAAATAGTTAAGAAAAGGATAAAAAGGTATAAATTTTTTTACAACTACCCTTATTTTGATATGACGGATGTTCTTGAAATTATTAATTTTATTTTCCCACCTATTTATCTAAAATATCTTCATTTCAGTTATATTTAAGTTTTGTTTTAATGCATTAGGCAATACACATTTCTTTGTGCACTATTTAATACCAATATGACATTTTAAATATTATAATCATTTTATTTATTATTATTATTATTTTTTTTAATTATTCTTTCATACTTTTTCATTGAAAATCATGTATTACTTATGTATATTACTTTTTAATTGCTCGATATTTTGTTCAAAGTATTGACAATTTTATATTACATCTATGTGTGTTTATGTCTATATATATATATATAAATGGCATTTCATCCAGATACCAAACAGTAACTGCTTTATTAGTTCAAATTTGTTTAACCATGTTACACTCTGGCAGCAAAATAATCGAATGTATTTGCTATTCCACCATCCTGAAATTATTCATTACCTGTTACTGCAGACTATCCCGCTCGGGAGACCTTTTGCCTAACCTACTTGCGGCATGCAGCGCACTTTTGTCGAGGGAAAGCGAAAACCCATCGAGCCCCAGCCTCGCCATGACTCCAGACATCGACACCGCGAAGAAAAGACTGCTTCGTAGGCTGAAAGCTCTTCCTCTAATAATAAATACTAGACGACAGATCTGCAGCAAATCATCCAGAACACAACCGGTAGGACGTTAATGGGTCGCTGGAAAAGCAGTTGTTGGAGATGGTCAATGCGAATGAATGCATTCGGCGACATGTTAAAATGGATATAAATGGGTAATGTTTGATTGGTATATGATATAGTCTGCATTAAAGGTGACGTGAATTCTAAAATAAATATAGATAAAATATATACTTTTTGGGCGGTCCCCGACTGTTCTACCAAGACACCCTGCAAAAAAAATCCTTATGATAGAGAAAATGCTAGACGGCGTCGGGGTAATCCTAGAGGGCGGTGGGGTAATCCCAGCATTGGTACTCTCAAGGTCAAGTCAGCAAGAGACTAGCAAAAAATATAAAAAATAAAATAAAAACTTATTTAAGAAAGTGCATAGCTAATATATTTATAGTTGACTATGATAAATATATATAGAGATATACATAATATGTACATAGTTGAGATGAGTATTTTTAATAGGGGTATAACTTGGGTCGGATACATACGAACTGACTCATAACCCGCTTATATAAATCGGTTCAGTGTTTGGGTACGGGAATCGGAATCGACCCAACCCGCATATGACCGTAAATTAATTATACTTAAACCTATGGCAAAGGGCGCACCACTTCAAATCCCGCCCATCTTTCTTTTCTTGATTTCCCTCCCCAGCTGCTGTACCTTTTCCTAAGTTCCCCTCCTATGGATTTCATATTCTTGTTCTTGGAGATTAATGTCTTTTTAGGAAAAATGGTTTTTTCGATTGGTTCTCTAATTTGGGTATCTTTGATTTTTATAAATAAAGCTACACTGAGCATCATATCAAATGGGTTTTCCGATTAGTTTTCTGATCTGGGTATCTCTGATTTCCCTTGCCCCTCTCCCGTTTTCCATCACGATAGCTTATTGTATTTGGGCATTTTCCCTGAAGACTTTGAAATTGATGTGTAGATGCTAATCAGGCTGTGGATTGTTGAGGGCTTCATACAACGGAGGGGAAGGGAAAGCAAGGAAGCTATGGCAGAAGACTACTTTAAGGAAATGGTCAATTGGAGCATGATTCAAGTGGCAGATCCTCGGCTGAGATGATTGCGATCTCCAGAAAAACTGATTTCCTCCTATACTCTCCTTCTTTATTTTTTTCTACTGAATGAATTTTTATACACGTATGGAGAAGAAGGAGAGACAAAAAGAGGTAGAAGCGGATGCGTACCGTCCTTCTACGCAGTTACTGAGAGGGTTCGGTTGATGAAGGATTATTAGGCAAGTTTAAGTGCAAAGAAGGAAATAGTGGGAAAGCCATGTCTTCTTCTCTTGGGTAACTTTGAATGGCCGCAGATTGCATGGATTGTGCACTCCTGCAGAAACTTCCCATTGTACGTACTTATGAGCAATATCCTCCTTATTATGATCCTGCAATTGGTAGGAAACGTCGAAAGCTTTTCAGCACAAACTTGTTAGTGAAAATAATCTATCCTGATGTGCTTTTATGCAATCATTTTCCAAACTGAATTAGTCAAATGATTTATCTGTGGTATTAGTTATTTAGTTTGAATATTTTTCTGCCTATGTTTCGTTTTATGCACTTGTTTCTCAAAATATTACCCATTCAATAATAAACTCTTCACCAACTGAATGTAACCGAAACAAACCCAACCAGACCTTAAAAAAAGTAGGATAGGTTTAACCCTTGAATCAAACTAATAAAAGAGTAAGGTAGGATTTGACCAAGAACCAAACAAAATCGACGTGAGTTGCACCCGTAATTCCTACTTAGAAAAGACTTCTAAAAGAATCCACATTTCTAGTTCTTTTAATATTTTCTCTTATTTAAGGGTTCTAAAGTTTTATGGAGCTGCATTATAATTAAAAGAGGCATTGCATTAGAATAAAAATCTGACTTGGCGTAGAGAAAACTGGACAATAGAATCCCATGATGTGATCCGTTTTCTCGTTTACTTATCTCTTTCACTCCTGCAAAATTATTTCTTTTTTAATAACTTTCACTCCTGCAACAAAAGTGATGTGACTTTCGACGTTGATGATGAAAATTCAGAAGGTGCATTTATGATGAAAATTCAGAAGGTGCCCATGAGGATATAACAGATTGTGAAACTCCAGTGGTACAAAATTCTTATTTCAATTTCTGCTACAGAAGACAATGTATCACAATTTTTAGTCAATTTAATTAAAATATTCAACTCCTTCTTGCTCTGTCAAACTTGAGGATTTCTAGCAAGGCCCTTATCCGCTTCCCGCACCCCCAAAACTCAAACAAGCCTTACAATGTGGAGCCAGGTGCATTGCAGAAAGAGCCTCAAACAAACCATCCGATGTGGAGCTGGGTGCACTGCGGAAAGAGGGACTGGTGGGATCGGATTTTCGCCAACATGACTTCCTAGAGTAGATTTCACATCATTGGAAATCAGACCAATGTTTGACGTTCTCGACCTGCAACAACCTTTTGCCATGCGTGCGTATGACTGCGGAAAAATTAAAGTGCATGAATTTCCAACCATGTGTTGATGCCATGGGTTCCCATATCTATGCATCTATAATTTATTTAAATCACGTACCCACTAAATCTTATACCATGAAATTGAACTTTGCAAGCACAATTCTAGGATCGTATGCTTACCTCAATGGCGTCTGAATATCTTAAATTTGAGTGAGAAAATTTATGTTGTTGGGATATACGTCTAACATAACTTAGTTATTTGAATACTTCCTACCGATGATACCTATGTTTAGGTCATTCCTAAACTGTTATATGAAAATTCCATGTGAAAATCTTGCAAGATAGAGAAAACATTAGAAGGTGCCGAGGGTAGTCCTAACATGGATACTTTGATACTCAAGTCAATAAGGAATCTTAGTAAATGATGTGAATAATAAAAAGATAGTTTACCTAAGAAAGTGTATACTAGTATATTTATAGTTGAGCACGACAAATATACGTAGAAATATATATAATTTGTATATAAATGAGATGAGGATTTTTGTCTAGAGGAGGATTCCAGGAGAATACACATCCTTAATTTTTTTAGGAATTCCTTTTAGGGAACAATTATAGTCTTGCGGAACTGTATCGTAGTTGGAAGAAAAATCTCATTAGAATAGTAATCTAACATCCCATAGTGTCAACTGGACAATAGATATCCTATGTTAAAGACTCCAAACAGATATATATTTTTTAAAGATGAATAATGATGTGAAAAGTGTACAATTGTTATAAATAGTTAAGAATGGTTAGATGATACATTAAATAAAAAAAAGATGAAAATGGAGCTCTATAATTAGATGAAATATATATATTTCATTTTTAGGCTTTTTACGCCCATTTACTGTACAAAGCTTAGACACCTATTTATATAGTTTCAATAGATTATGTGAACCTATGTTTTTAATTTTGATTATTTGTGTATAAGCATCATTCATTTTTCAAAAATGGAAACTTTTCTACGCATATCAAAATTATGCCAGGTCGATAAAAACCATTTCGCTCGCTTACATCAGAGATTTACTTCCTTAAAACATACGCAGACTATTTTGGCTTTTCACGATAATAAATTTAAAGTAAATGAATAAATGTGGAGGTTTTACTGTGATAACAAAATATCATTTTAATACAAATCTATTAATGATTAGCCATGCCCTAAACAACATAGGCTTATTTGCAACCAGTTTAAAATGTTATAGGCTTATTTTCAAATACTGAATGTATGCAAGACCTATTTTGATAACTGGGAGATCGGAAGGCATTGATTTTATTGATGTTAATACCTGTAAAAATGACTCCTGGTAAAATATTAACCAGTAATAATATAGATAGAAAAATTCATGAAAAATATAATCTGTTGATTTAAAATATAAGCTGCATGTAAAAAATAATAATGTTGAGAATAGATAATTATTATGTAAAATTTTAAAAAAAGTTTCAGAAGGGGTCTCAGCACAGACGTCAAATCCATGACTTCTGATTTCATAATTATCTTGGCAAGGTAACTTTAAAATATATATATATATATATATATATATATATATATTAGGGTAAAAGAGACATCTTTGTTTTTTGCGTGAAGGGATGTCAGAACTCCTTTCATGCCTCCACAACACACTTTTATATTTATCTAAATAAGATAGAGTTTCTCTTAAATTTAGTTCTCATCTATTTGAATGAATTTAAAAAATAATATATTTTTTCAAGTTAAATTTTATCTACTTTAGTTATATATTTATTTGTTAAATTAAAATTTATTTAAATATTTTATCTGTATTATCTTAATTCGTTTTTTATTTGTTAAGCTTAGGATTTATAAGGGTATTTCAATTTTTTATCCATTATTCCAACATTTAACTTTAGCCGCATCAAAGAAACTTCATAATATTAAATAATTTATTTCAGTTATATGAAATAAATTTTGCTTATTTGACTTCAGTAGCTTATCAGCGGTTAGCCAATAAGCTCCAGCAGAATCAAACGGAACCTCGTCTATTTCCTACACATTTTTTTCTTTAATCGCGCTTCTTCATAGCCATCGTGGCATTTTATTTTGATATTCATATTTATCTTACAACTCTTTTACAGTGGACGTGTACGTACCGCTTTCGGTCCGTCACGAAATAGCTTATTGCTGATTGGTTGGATGGAAATAAAAATAATTAAAAAATAAAAAAATGCTCCCATCAGAGTAAATAAAGATGAAATATATATATATATATATATATTTACTAGGAAAGATGACAAATAATAATGAAAAAAATAGAGTTATTATTACGCTATATCCGATGTTTTTTTTTTCCCCCGAAAAAGTTTCGTTTTCACCCAGCCAATCCAGTCTGTCGAAAAGACAATGCACGTGAAGACTAATTAAAAGGAATAATGGCGTGCCGCAGTTTGCTTTTCGGTTTCCACTTCGCCTGCCATACATCTCCTGCCACGTTTTTGCGGATGGGTGCAGTGCATTGACGATGGGTGGCATGTCATTGTCGTTAGGCGGAGTGTCCCATTCTTGACTATGGATGGAATGTCTTTTTCCTGACGATAGGTGGAATCTCCCCCTCATCCGCAGCGCACACGAAAACAGGGCATCGACTTCATCTGCGTTTTCCTCACACGAAAACAGGGCATCGACTTCCTCTGCATTTCCTAGCTTTTTCTGGGGAAAGGCGATCGTTTAATTGCTCCAAATTAACAACTAGAAGGACGCATGGAAGTTAACGTGTATCTATCCACGTTAGCACACCAGCATGCCCCATGTAGTGATTTCTATTCATTCATGGAAATTACTACATCGAGGCTTCAGTGCCTGATCTTTATTTGCACATCGCGAGCAGGTGGCTTGTGAAATAATGGGCTGGTTTTAAGTCAATTACTAATCTTGGGTTGGATCTGAGGAACTAAGAAGAAAGTTTCGCTTCCCTTATTTTTGGTAAGCCATTTAATTTAAATTAATTTTATCCTTTTAAATTAATTTATTATAGATAATTACATAAGGTATTTGTCATGCGTCTGATGTAAAAGACTGAAAAAGGAGCAAACAATAAAATTACAGAAAATTTTCAATTTTTAACTTCCATAAATGAATATAATAATCTAAAAGTACCGAGTTCTATTGCCTAGCAATCCTTATATTATAGGCTCCTAATTTTTATTATAACTGCATAATAAATGGTTAGTGGATTAGAGCTCATATATAATTTAGTTCTTTTTTTTCATAAATATTAGTGGAACCTTACTGACTGACATCCAAATAAATATACTCCTATTAGATCTTACTGCTGTTTCGGTTGGATGGAATGGAAAATATGGGGGTAATCTCAGTAATAAAATGAATAAAATTAAAAAGAACGATAAAGTAAATAAAGTTAAATGAAATAGATAAATAATAATTTAAAATATAAATAATGATAAAAAAAAGAGATGTATTTTCCATTCCATTTTCTAGGACAATGAGATTAGGTACACTTGACTATTCCACCTCAAGACATAAGTCAACAGATAATATTATATTAGAAAATATTTTAGTATCCTTTGTATTAGCCAGACATAACTTTTCTTTGAAAAAATAAAAGAAAATCATGTTATGAGAAATGGAAATGATAGGGAAAAGAAGAAAAGTAGTAAATAAGGATTAAAAAAAATATTTTTGAAAAGATAAGATTGCTAGAGGAAATTTAATGAAAATTTTTATGCAACCTATCATGTGAGCCCATTGTGATGTTTTGATTGGATCAAAATTAATTATATTACTTATTTTTATATATTTAGCCAAATGTATGAAAAAAAATATAATTGATTTTGATTTAATCAAAAAATGCCGATGGAAAAGAATAAAAGAAAATCATGTTATAAAAAATGGAAATGACAGGGAAAAGAAGAAAAGTAGTAAATAAGGATAAAGTAAAAATATTTATAAAAAGATAAGATTGCTAGAGGAAATTTAATGAAATATTTCATGTGTTTATGAAATTTTTATATATTTAGTCAAATGCATGAAAAATAATATAATTGATTTTGATTTAATCAAAACATGACAAATGACTTAAATGATCTAGGTGACCTAGAAATTTTCAGTGTAAATGGATGCACACATGTATTCTCCATGCTAGAAACTAGACTGATGTTTAATTCCAAAAAAAAAAGGCCGAGTTAACTGGGTTGCTAAATGGGCAGGTACTCGTTCTGGACGGCCCAAATTAGTAGATGGGCAAAGCCTGCATTTGAAGCCATCACTCGAAGCAAGAGGGCGAAATTTCGCAACCTGAAGGAGCGGAAGAAGACGGAGAGGCAGCGCCACCAACAACCACAACGGCGATAGCAGCGAAGCGATCCCACGCAAATGCGCCCGCAGCCTCAAGCCCCGGCCAAATTCCACTTCTTCTACGGCCATCGGAAGCCCTCCCAGAACCGCCCCATCGTCCGCGGCGGCCTCTTCTCCAGCCGTCTCGCCCTCCGACCAAAGCCCATCTCCCCCGCCCCTTCGCCGGCGGCCTCACCTTTCGATCCCCGCAAGTGGGACCCACATTCCCCTGCTCCACCTTCCTCCGCCCAATCCCCCTCCCAGGCCTTCCTCGCCGTCGCCCGCCGCCTCTCCCCCATCGCCCGCTACATCTGCGACTCCTTCCGAAAGCACCGCCACTGGGGTACGCCCGTCCTTGCCGACCTCGACAAGCTCCGCCGCGTCACCCCCAACATCGTCGCCGAAGTCCTTAAATCCCAGACGGACCCCAACATCTCCTCCAAGTTCTTCTCCTGGGCAGGAAAGCAGAAGGGGTACAAACATAATTTCTCTACTTACAATGCTTTCGCTTACTGCTTGAACCGGGCGGGCCGATTCCGGTCTGCCGATCAGGTGCTCGAGCTAATGAGCATGCAAGGCAAGCCGCCCAGTGAGAAACAGTTTGAAATTTTGATCAGAATTCACTCCGATGCAGGGCGTGGCTTGCGTGTTTACTATGTGTATGAGAAAATGAAGAAGTTTGGGGTCCGCCCGCGAGTGTTCCTCTACAATCGAGTCTTGGACGCTCTTGTGAAAACCAACCATTTGGATTTGGCATTATCAGTGTATGATGATTTCAAAGGAGATGGTCTCAAGGAAGAGGGTGTTACGTTCATGATTCTTGTCAAGGGGTTATGTAAAGCTGGCCGCATTGGTGAGGCAGTCGAGCTTTTGGAAAAAATGAGGCGGGTATTGTGTAAGCCTGACGTTTTTGCTTACACAGCGATGCTACGGGTGTTGGTTGGTGAGGTGAATTTAGATGGGTGTTTGCGTATTTGGGAGGAAATGAGTCGAGATGGGGTTAAGCCGGATGTGGTGGCCTATACAACTCTGGTTACTGGGTTGTCCAATGGGGGAAAGGTTGAGAAGGGTTATGAGGTTTTCAAGGAGATGAGAAAGACGGATTGTTTGATTGATAGGGCCATCTATGGTTCATTGATTAAGGCATTTGTGGCAGATGGGAAAGTTGGCGCAGCTTGTGATCTTTTCAGGGAGATGATGGAGGCAGGTTACAGGGCTGATTTATTGATTTACAACTCCTTGATTGAAGGCCTGTGCCATGCAGATAGGACAGATAAAGGTTATAAGCTTTTTGAGATCACGGTTCGGGATGGTCTTGCCCCAAGCTTTGAAACAGTAAGTCCATTGTTGGATGCATATGCAGAGCATAGCAGAATGGATGACCTTTGTAAATTGGTCAAGCGGATGGGTGAAATTGGTCTCCCAGTAATTGATGATCTTTCTAAGTTTTTCTCATTCATGGTGGGGAAGGAAGGTACAGTGCTTAAAGCTTTGGATGCTTTTGAAGCATTGAAGGCAAAGGGCTATTGTAGTGTTTCGATTTATAATATCCTTATCGGAGGCCTTCATAAGATTGGGGAAGTGAAAAGGGCATTGTCACTTTTTGAGAAAATGAAGGGTTCTAATTTTAAACCAGATTCTGCTACATATAGTAATGTAATTCCCTGTCTGGTAGATGTTGACAATCTAGAAGAAGCATGCCTTTGTTATAACATGACGAAAGAGGCATCTGAAACCCCAACCATTGCTGCCTACTGGTCTCTTATCCATGGTCTTTGCAAGATTGGAGAGATCAAAGCAGCTATTATGTTAGTTCGGGATTGCTTGGGCAATGTAATTGATGGACCTGTTGAGTTCAAGTACACTCTCACAGTTCTGCATGCTTGCAGGTCAGGAACATCTGACAAAGTGATTGATGTATTGGATGAGATGATGCAGCAGGGATGCCTGCCAGATGATCTGATATATTGTGCTGTTATCTATGGCTTATGCAAGTACGGAAATTCAAGTGAAGCGAGGAAGGTGTTTTCAATCATGGTACAACGCAATGTTCTTAAAGAAGCTAAATCGATCATGTATGATGAATTACTCATCAACCACTTGAAAACAGCAACTGCGGGGTTGTTGCTCTCTGGGTTGAAATTTTTTGGTCTTGAATCCAAGTTGAAACTAACTAGCAGCTTGACTTCATCTTCACCTCCTTGCTAAATGGAGATATCAGGTACCATACATAATGTGAATTTCTGTCTAAATCTGAATCCGAAGTCTCCTGCTGCGATCTCTAAGAGATGTGTTTAGGAATCTTGAATACCTGGAAATGGAAAGGTTTTTGAAGAGAGCCCTTCTGCATTTGAAATAAATAAAGTGTCTGAAAATTGCATTTCATTTTCAAGTTTTCACACAAATAATAATCAGCAGGGGTGCTTCCCCCTTCAATAGCTGTTATATGATATGCAAGGTTTCGATAGGCCTCTAGTTGTCTTATTGACTGAGTAACACTTCCATTGAAAATTTCTCTAAAAAACGCAACAGAATGTGCTACTCCAGATAGGTGATGGGTGTTCTTGTTTTAGGCTTCCTTCATCAAAGCAAACCTCATCATTCTTATGCTAGTCGTTAAAATCGAAAATTTGATATTTTATAGGCAATATCCTGCTCTTTTGTCTTGACTAATCTCTTTTTATTTGGTTCAATAACTGACTGTTGGCTGCCCTTGCATATACCACTTTTGCCATTGCAGATTGGCTCATGGATGGTCATTCTCCATTTCACTGGGAATTTGGGACAGGACATGAACTTGGTATTCAAGTCAAACCAGGTTGCAAGTCAAGTGAGCATTTTGGGTAAAAGGCGATGTAACTTATGGTAGCTTGTTGCCAGGATTTGAACTCTTCCTTCAAAAGCTCAATATTTTAGAAACTGGTGAAGTGCAGTGTTCCACCTTATTTAAGTTGGCTGATACATCTCATTGAAACTGCTCTTGATCAGGGATCATTGTTACCTGGTCAGCACTTTTATACTTTCCTTTCTTCTCTTTGATGTAGATTTTTTTTTTCTTGTTATTTTTCTCTTTTATATGTGTATTTTTCTATCAAAATATGTTGTTGGATGTTAATTACAATTCCTATTTGCCAGATCCTCTAACCTTCAGCGGATTCAAAAATCATTAAGCATCAAACATGCAGCCAACATTTGATCTCACTATTTTGATTCTAGCAGCCTTCTTTCTTTTGAAGTTCATACAGCAGAAATTCCAGCCACCATGAGACTAATGAAAGAGCACACAATGGTTCTCCAAATATTAAGTTTCTGATACTGTTCTGCTGGCATTTCTGTACTTACTGATTCTAGTAGTCAGTTTCATCAGCTGAATTTTCACCCACCATGAGACTAATGAAAGTGCGTACAATGGTATTCTTTAAACATTAATTTCCTGAAATTATTCTGCTGGCAATTTTGTAATCACTTGCTCTAGTAGTTCCTAGTAGATGATTATGTACACAATCACCCCTAATCTGCACTTTCATGGAATTTTGGTTTTCATGGCATTATCTTTAACAGCAAACTATAAGTTCCTATGTCTCAGTAAGATATTTTAGGTGTTGCATGTCACACAACTTGCAAGTTTTTACCTCACAAACAGTATAAAACTGGACACTCACGTCAGATGGAGCTTGAAAAAATCATTAATGATTTTGTGTCAACTCATGCTGTTATTTAGGAGGCCAAGGTTTTCCTTTTGCTGGAACCATCATTATCAAGCTACTGACCAAGAATGCACAGATTAGTAAGATTCATGATTGGGCACAGAGTCGGTGTAAAGGGGCTATCAAATCGGTTCAGGAACTAATGGTTGAGTTTGCGTTACGATTCTTGGCCTGTGTTATGGATTCTGGGAGTGAAATAGACCTTATTTAAAAGTGTGGGTCCATTGTCCTCTGCTTGTTCTACACCTATTGTGTAACTTAGTCGGCTCTCAGCTTTGGCTGTCTGCTATATAGAGTCACTACACTGGAAGTTGAAGGCAATCTCCTAAATGAAAGGATTATAGCACTTGCAACATGAGTTGGGGCATTGTGTGTGGAGCTTTTAACAGATTGTTCACATTTTGAATTGAAACATGTCAAAAACCACACAAATTAAACCTTCATGTGTCTATCATTACTGGCTGTTTTTGGGATTGCCATTGTTATGATGGGTTTAGTGGATGTCTCTTAAAAGAAACATTGTGGGTCATAACTGAAAACAAAGGACATCAATCTGTTTGATTTTTGAATCATTGCAGTTTTGATGTCAGATCAACCAGAAATTTTTATGTGCTTTTGCGTGTTACACTCAAGTATGTTATTGGACAACACATCTATATCATTGTTGGCTAAATTTTTTTGGTTTGATATTCCTCAACATCTTTTTTCGTCTTTTTCTGGGCTGTTTTTAGGCAGGTAGGTAAGAGAATGTTGTTGGCTGGTAATACTCATCAAGGATATGGTTGCTGGCTTTCAGGAATTGATGTCTCAACACATGCTTAATCTGCAGTATCAGGAGCCGTTCTCAGCAATTGTAATAGACCCAAAAGGGACTGTTTCAGCAGGGAAGGTTGAGTTTGGTGCTTTCAGGACATTTCTCCAAGGTTGTAAGCGCCCTGATGAACCTGTATTTGAGTATCAGGCAATCGCTCGAAATAAGATTGAAGGTATTGGTGTTCTCTGCAAACAAGTTTGGACTTGTTTTATAGATGACAAAGAGGCACGTTTTGAATTTATGATGTGTCTCTTGATATGATTTTGCATATAAATTATGGGTAACTCAAGGTGGCGCAATAAAAATCTGTTCAGATCTAAAATAAAAGCCTAAATCGTGTAGGGGAGTTCTGTGGGGGTGTCATTATATTTCCATGCTACCATTCATTATTATCCCAATCAATTCATCCTTTATGGAGCTTCTAGGACTGTGATAGCTGGATGCTTTCCCTAGGTATGTCATAATCTGCTTTGAGTCGTATTTTCTGTTAGTATCAAATCAATTGCCTGCATGTTTGCAGTGGAAAAGCTGGAGTCTGCAAGCAGGAGCAAGTGGAGAATCAGCTAGCTCATTCCCACCTAACATTTGTAATTTTTAAAGGTTTTTCCCATGAGTAGGTTCCTTGTTAACATAGATAAATTTGTGATTATTAGTAAATCCAAACACACCTGACAGTATCCCAGTTATATTTTTGTTATATTTGATTGATGGTCATAGTCATAGTATGTGTTTTGCATTTTTCTTCCTCCTCGTGGCTTGTGTTATATATGAGTTTTTTGATTGGGGAATGTAGGAAGAATCTCAACTTAACAAAATCACTCGGGATAGTTCCAAAATAACTGTTGAACAGATGCATGGGCTCAGTCTCAGGTACCCAGCTATCCTTCATTTTTTTTCCCAAGGCCACTGCATAGTGTAAATCATGACATCATTTCTCTTCTTTTATTTGACAGGTGATTAAGGACATCCTGTTCAACTCTTTACCCCAGTCCACGGGGACCCTATCAAGTGCAACTCTTGAGCCCATGGTTGAAGCATGATGTGGTAGGATGTTAACATCGGTATTTATTTGTTTGAAGATGTCAGCATCTACAGTTTCAGATTTTAGAAGTCTGAAACATTAGAAGAGAGATTTCTGTCATCTTGTTTTGTCTTGTAAATCCTCAAGCTGGTTTATTGATTTTGAAGAATCGGATTCCATTCATAGATTGGGATGACCGCATTCAATCTGAAAACGGTGTTGAAGACTTCAATTTATTTAGATTTTCACCAGGAATCCATCTGTTTGACGAGATCTGGACTTGCCTTCATGAGCTTTAAAGTGCTAAAATTTTCCAGTCATTCATGAAATGCTTATATAATCTGCATTTTCTATAATAATGGTATTGCTCTGAGAGATTCATAGTCTCTGAGGGCCAAGGAAAGAGAATAACTATCAATCAAACTAAGCGTGTTCCATTGTTTTACTGAATACTGATCATCGTCAGTGGAATGTGCTCTTCGACTGTAACTGTCCATTAAATTGCTTAAATCCACGTTCCTTGAACCATCTGAACCGCAGAATAGTTGCCTGTGATATTCGTTATAGCTGGGTGCTGGATGGCTGTGTTGTCTTCGGCATCGGAAATGGAGGTCAAGCAATGCCCCTCTCTCAGCTGAGCAGCTGCCTCCCTTATTTTCAGATTTACGTTGATATTCCCGTTGTTAAAGAGGTGTTTGGATCATAGTTGTTTAAGGCACAAGGTACACTAGGGCGCAAAGGGCTCTTGGGGCCAAGGTGTAAGGCACGCTTGCAAGGCATGTGCCTAGGTAAAGCAAGGTGTATATTATATAAAATTAAATAAATTTAATTGTATATATAATTTATAAGAATAAAATAATAAGATTATTCAAATATTAAATATAATCCTATGAAGGACATCAACTTTGGTTAAGCTAAGAAAAAAAGAAGAAATAAAAAAAATTCAGAATTTTAATTGAATGTCGAAAGTTTTTTCTTTTAATATATTTTCAAGAAAGTTTAATTAAGTATACCAAGAGCACCTCAAGGCACAAGAGGTGAGCTTGAGTAGGCCTTGAGCCTAGGCGCATCTTTAGCAACTATGGTTTGGATAAATTTTAAGGGTGTATCTAGTATTTGTGATAAGTTTTCCTCTTTCTTTTCCTTTTAATTGACATGACATTTAATTGCTCTATCTCAATTTTTCTGGTGACTGACTATGATTTCAATTATTATCCTATCTTTTTTCCAAAATTTTTATTTTATTTTATTTTCAATCATTCCCCCAATCTCGTCACTTTATTTTCTCATTTTTTCCTCAACGTAATTCCACCCTTCTCCCTTTTTCCTCACGTTTGTGGAATTTTTGATGATTTCAAATTAGCATAAAATTTGTTAGGTACAACCATATTTACGGGATTAAAATAACCACGCAAAACAAAAGCTGAATTAGTTGACTGGCAAATCCCTCAAGCCCTCTGATCAAGTGATTGCATGAAATACCCATTGTTGTATCAGGAACTGAATACCCATCGGACACGTTTGCTGTGCGGACGTTGACAAGCTTATCTGTGCAAAAAACCAGTCAACAGCAAATGTTCTACTGAGATCGCCGCCAAATCTCATTACTAATTTTTTCTTAACCATCTGGACTAGTGGAGGCTATGACTCGAAATTCTTCCTTACGCGAGCTGCGAGCGTGTTCAACAAGCGATGATCACAAGCACACGAGTCTCTGATTCTCTCCAAGTAATCCAAGGCCTCTTCAGGCTGCTTTGCTTTGCAATACCCATCAACCAACGTCTTGTATGTTAGCTCATCCGGCTTACAACCCTGTTGCAGCATGTAATCAATCACATCTTTTGCCTCTGCAAGCAACCCAAGACTCGCATAGCCAGCCACGAAGGTGTTGTAGGTGATAACGCAGGGGCGAATGCCTGCCATCGTCATCTCTGATAGCATTCTCAACGCCTCTTGCATCAGGCCTTGCTTACAGAATGCATTTATAACGGTGTTGTAGGATACAAGGTCGGGCTTGCCACCAGATCTTTGCAGCGCCTTGAGGATTTCCTCTGCCTTCCAACACTCCCCAGCCCCAGCATACATGTCCATCAAGCTATTGTAGGTGATGAGATCCGGCTGCAGCCCTGCCTCTCCAATCGAGGTCATCATTTCATGAGCCCGATGGGTCAAGTTATTCTTCGCATAGATTGAAAGCATGGAATTGAAAATCAGCAAATCGGGTTTGTATCCATTCTCCTTCAGTGCCTTAAAGGCCTTCTCCATACCCGACATCATTCTACACTTGAAATTCACAATAACAAGGGTCCTCAGTAGCATCCAGCTGGAAAAAATACGCCCACCATAGATTTCTGCCTCGATTGCTTTGATCCCCGCTATATGCCCTCCTTTGGCATAGCATTGCAGCATCAATGAATAAGACTTCTCGCTGGGTTTGATGCACTTGCTCATCATGTCTTTCATGACAGATTCGGCTGAGGCCCAATCGCCTGTCCTAGCCAATCCATTCAAGAAGGCATTGTACGTTTTAATGCAGGGAGAAAATCCCCCTCTAATCATCTCATCATAGATCTTTGAAGCATCAACTTCCGACCCACACCTGCCATATGCCCCAATCAATGTGTTGAATGTGTCACGATTCGGCTCGAACCCACACTTCTTCATCTGCCGAAACACCTGGTTCACATACTTCTGCATCCCCTTACTACCACAAACAATCAGCATTGTGTTCCATGTTATCTGATTCGGGTTGCATCCGTTGCGTTTCATTTCCCCAAGAATCTCCATCATCTCATCCGCCCGTGATTTTTTCCCAAGCATTCCAAGAACTGCATTGTAAGTGGAGACACTAGGCACGCAGCCTGATCTTTTCATCCTCTCAAACAAGTCCAATGCCTTGTCTTCCTTGCCCGCTTCACCATAAGCATTTATCAAACTCGTGTATGTCACTGCATTGGGCATGATTCCCCTGCTGCTCATTGTGTCTATGACAGCAGCACCTTCTTCATAGAACCCAGCTCTTGCGTATGCAACGATGAGTTCGTTGTAAGTCACGGAGTCAGGTGGGCAGCCACTCTTTTCCATCTCCTTCCACACTTTCAAAGCCTCTGTATAATTCCCAGCACGCCCATACACATGCAGCAGAGCATTGTAAGCCACAGTTCCAGGAGTATAGCCCTGGGATTTCCATTCGTTGAAGAATTTGGATGCTTCCTCACACATCCCTTCCCTCCCACAGGCGGCCACAACAGTGCTGCAAGTGAACTGATCATACTCGAGTCCTTTGCTTCGCATCTCGTCCAAAACGCTCAGAATCTGATTCCAAGACCTACCCATCTTTCCATACACATCAAGAATGACATTGTAGGTGACCAAATTCGGAGACACGCCCTTCTCCTTCATCTGATTGAATAAGGCAATAGCTCGCCCGTACATGTGTGTTCGAGCATATGAATGGAGCAAAGTCGTGTATGCCCGGGCATCGAGAGTGTAATCCTCAATAGGAATCCTATCAAACAGCTTGGAAGCAATCGAATGCTGCGACTCTTGGCCTAGGACTCTGATAATAATTTCGACTGCCTCCTCACCGAAGAACCGATTCGACTTGCTTGAACCAAAAGAAGCAGCCCACTCAAAGAGGACGAGCGCCTTCTCCCAATTACCAGAACGCTCCAGCCCCTTCAAGAGTCCGGCTAAGTCGACCCCAAGAATACCAGCTTTTATGGAGTCGAGAAATGGATTGAGATCGGATATGGGCTGTTTGATAAGGGAATTGAGAATAGACTTACCTGTCTTAGACAGAAAATCGAGGTCGAATTCAGTAAAAGTGATAGGTTCGTGTTTTTTGAGGAGGGGTGTTACTGGGAGTTGGGAGATTGAAGAGAGAGGTAAGGAGGTGGAGTTGTGAGTAGGAATTGAGGAGAGATTCAGAAGATGCTGGAGTAGGGAGTCGAGGGGGAAGGAATGAGATGGAGGAGGTGGTGGAGGTGGAATGGTGGGGGGACTGAACTCCAACCGTTGGGATGATGGAGCCATTGATTTCGTAGGTGGTGTTGGGAAGGCAGGGCGTTTCGGGAAGAGGGCTCCTTCCATGAGAGAGAGAGAGAGAGAGAGAGAGAGAGAGAGAGAGAGAGATGGGGGAGAGGGAAGCGCAGCTGATATCGCGTGGTTGGTCTCTATTGAAACTTTGCTCCGACGCTATTCAAAATTCCAGGCTATCTCAGTTGCGATGCACGAGTATTTTTCAGATCGTAATAAATCAATCGAGACCATTGATTCTTTGGGTTTAGCTGTCCATCGAAAGAACGGATGGAATTTGGATGATTAGAGGATCTTGTGGCTAGCTGGCCTACCTATGAAATTAGTCGGAATGATCACCCACCGCTGTATTTTCACACTGCCATTGACGGAAATAGGGAAAAAAGAGTGAGTTTACCACGCAGCTGACCAAAACTAGTCCGCGTACGCTTGATCCGTTGGTTACAGTATTAAGTCAATGAATACGATATTGCGTTAATATTTTAAATTTATTATTAACCTTTTTTTTATTAATGATCATTAAATTTAAATTAAAGTACGTAAATGATAAAAGCATTTGAGAAGTTCATGAATGGATTAGAAAGCGATAATCGAATCACTTTCTATTATAAAAATAGATTGCTTCATATATGCATTTATATGTGCAACAGCGACGAACGGAAGTCTTCACCGACAGATGGAGATGAACAAATGAGACCGCAATCCATCCTTTGTTGACCACATCACTGATATTTCAAACTATTCGGCGGGAAAAAATCGCAAGCCTTAGTTGCTGTTAGCAAATCTGGCCAACACAGTATTTTCATGTTGTTGACCATCCCCGGCCATTTTCCACCAAAACGCAGAAACATGTAATCGAACTCCGAAACCAGGTTGGCATAGATATATTATCTTTCCCGACTGTCACCCTGCAACCTACACCACGAAATTAAGAATCTTACAACAGAAGAAAGAAACGGCAAATGATGACCCACAAAAAATGGGCACGTGCTGCGTTATTTCCTATGGGCTTACCGAGGAACAAGAGCATGTAAATCCTAGGAAACGACGTTGCAAACTTGCTACGTAGTATACAATAACTAGTACAACATTGCCACTGGGAACGGCAATCTCATTTCCCCCTTCCTCTGCCTCTTCTAGTATATCCACTTGTCGTTCCTCGCTTCACAGCTCCAGAATTGGTTTTCCCAGTCCAGACGCGGGTTGAAGTAGGTTGATGTTCAGGCTCTGGTGGTTCATCCCTGACCTTGGATTTGATGGGTTTCACTTCTTGGCCATCGCTTGATCTCAACTCAGACGGAGAAAGAGGCTGCTCCTTGTTGACAGTGGCTTTCTTCCCTGCTCCATTGCTTGATTTTGGCCCTCCTCTGCGTCTGGCACGTGGAGCTTTTTCTTGCTTGCTATCACTGCCACTTTGAACTCCATCCACACTGATGTTTGCTTCATCAGTTGCAGGGACTTCCAGGGATGCCTCACTTGAAAGCTTGCAATCTTCTTCAAAACTGCTTGTTGGGAACATAGTATGACTAGGACCAATTGAATTTTGGTCTACTTTCCTTAATTCCATGACTTCATTTGTACTCGGGTCCCCATTCGATTCTGCAGGTGGACTGACAGAAAATGATGCGTTAGTCCAGGACCGGGAATTAGATGAGCCTCCCAACAAAACTTACACGTCAATGAGACACAGTAATCAGTGCAACATATAAATAATACTCCAGTGAAGCAATGGACACTAATGCTTTCATGAGACTAGAGCACTATTGCTCAATCCTTTGCATTATATCATCCATTGGAACTGAACTATCTCTGCCCTCCACCCAAATTAGGGGTTTTATTTCCAGTAAATTGTTGTGCATTAGCAACGCCATGTGGGATCCATCAAATTAAGTCTATTAGCCTCCAAAACATCAGCCCGCATACAGAATCCTGCACTGCACTGAACTGTGCAATTGCTGAGGCTCAATATCCAAATGGATTATTATTATTTTTCTAGCAATTGGATGGTTGGATCCTACAGCCAGTGTCTTATGGTTTACCTCAATGGGAAATAGCCATCTGCGTCACTTCTACTTGCTGGTCTGTTCTGTGCCTGAAAATCATCACCTTCCTGTGACCTAGAATCTGCAGACATTTTCAGAAGGTTCAGTTGAAGAATAAAAACAGACTCGTGAACAATGAAGGTATAAGCTTCTATGGTGCCGATTTTCAGATCAAGATTCTGCATCAATAAGCCACCTGCAATGTCTGACAGAGAGATTGCACCGAGAGATAATTGCATTTCCCAATCAATCAGGAATCAGGACTACGGTTTGTTTACAGAGAAAAAGGAATATAGGGGAAGTAGAATGTAGATGCTTGCAGCAACAAATTGTACAATACCCAATAGCAGCATGTAAATTGAGAATCTGCTACATACCATTTGCATCTGTTTCACTGACCTCAGAAAGGTCCTTAGGTTGTCCAGCCTTCCCCATAAGAGAATCCCTCTCATCGACTGCATTGCTGAGACAATCAGGCCAATGTGAATGATTTTCACAAACCATTTGAAAGTGAATTGGAAGCCAAAATAAGAACAGAATATAAGCAAGAGAAAAGGTATCAATAACTCAATCAATTGACCATATGCAGAAGTCCATCCATATTATTTACATTTTAACATCATAATCATCTATAAAAGCTTTCAACAGTAGAGGAAAAACTAACCTTGGATTAGCCTCTTCTGATGCAATGATATGTGGTTTGGAATCTGATGTGTTTCCAACAGGAGCTGGGTTCGTTGACACCACAACATCATCAGTCACTAAAGGATTAACTCCCGTTAATTTTCCATCAGATGGAGTAACCCCATCTTGGGCAGCAGACAATTCTGCAAGGAAGCCCCCAGAAGCATCTGCAGACTTTACAGGTGGTAAAGAATTTGAATCATGGGTTATGACCACTTCTCTTTTACCAGCAAGTGATGTGTTTTGGACTGTTTCATATTCCATGGCCTTTGCAGATGAATGTATTTCCCTGTCTGCAGGAGGTTCAAGCATATCATTATTCAGGTTAAGACGGAAACTGCAACTTCCCCCGGATGCATCTGCAGACTTCACAGGTGGTGAAGAATTTGAATCATGGGTTATGCTGACCACTTCCCTTGTATCAGCAACTGATGTGCTTTGGACTGTTTCATGCTCTGTGGTCTTTGCAAATGTGTCTGTTTGTCTGACTCCAGGAGGTTCAGGAAAATCATCACTCAGCTTAAGACGAACTCTACGACTTTCAGCAGTAGCATCCCATGAACCAATGGCAAGAGAGCTTCTTTTAAGTTCCTGCATTCACCTTCCACACAAGTGTAATGAAAAACATATTCAAGCACATGACTATTTTTAAAACAAAATGGTTCCACTTGACATTCACTACAGCAGATTTGCACGCATATTCCTCCTCACTTCCCTCACATGGGTGCTTGTCCCGTGTGGCTTCATGGTTATACAGACTGTCATCTTGTCAACAGACTCAACACAATTACGTATGTAATGTCAGAAGTCCAACTGGCCATGCATCTAAGATGTGTTCACTTGAGCATCCATTTCACGACTATAAGATGAGCCAGGATAAATCATGCCATGATTTTCAGAAGTGAGCAACAAAAGTGATGAGGTCTTACAACTACAGCATATATCACTAGCTCAGAATTTGCAACTAACATAATGAACATGACAACCTGGAAAGGCATAGTTATTGCTGATGGGGTTTGGGGTCTTATATATCAGATATTTGTTCCTGCTTTATTTATTTCCCAAGTTTACTACTAACTTGCCATGCAAATGGAGAAGTATGTACCAAAAGATCTGGATCTTGATATGCCACCAAGAAAATAAGCTAAAATGATTATAAAGAGAATTTAACAAGGTTAGCTACATAAATCCTTTTACCCTATTCACACCTTTATGATAGCTCATGTCTTGATTAATTGCGAATTCTCATGGGTGCTCTTGATGCTCTCAGAATATCTATTTAGGCCTTCTCCTTGGTTTGTTATAGCCTTCAATTAGAATCAGTCCATTCCTAACAAACAAAGTTATTGCCCTCCAAAGAAGATGGACCAGCAATCTAAGCTACCTTAATTCATCTTGTAAAGCTAAATAAAACGGGAAAAGCCAAGGAAATAAAAAGATTCAACAAAAAACTCATGAAAACCTTGGATGAAGTCAAATATGGAGATTCATCTGGTGGCAGACCAGCGGTTAGAATGATACTGGATCTGATATCACTCATAGAAGGAGAAGGCCATGGTGGCAGGCCTCGCATGTATGACTTTGCTACATCAATAGGAGAGCTCATTTCACTACCAGAAACCTGCAGTAGACATGTATCAGCATCCAAAATCATCAATTCAGAGAGAATTTACAAAAATGAACTAAAAAAAAAAATGGAAGTGTACAAACATAAGTTCATTACTGGAATAAAGGATATACAGAAGAATCCCAACAAGACATGTAACATTTAGCACAAATCATCTAATAAACCCTTCAGAAAATCCACATATGGCCTTGTTCATCAGGTGCTGCCAAAAACTTTGAGCTAAAAGGCATTTCTAATGTTGCACAAAACAATGAAAAAACTAGCACATGTCTAAGCCTAAAAAAACAATCTGGAATCCACCAGAAAAAAAATGAAAAATTCTCAAAGAGAATTTTACGACGAGACTGAAAGAAAGAGACTATAATGAAATCATTACAACCTATTTATAATTTGGTGACAAGGGTTTGATAAAAAAATTACATTGAAAGGAACAATAAAATACAATTTCCGAAACCTCCTAAACTGAAAAACTCAATTAAAACTAATTAATGACATAAAATCGTGTGTCAAATCTTTCAATTTTGTCCCCGACAATTCACACATTCAAGAAAACCATTTGCAAGTTGTCTTGAGTCAATCCCGCTTGATGTTAACTCACCCTCAAATTCAAATTTGGATAGACAGATTCATCTTGCAAATTTTATGCATACAAATCATCCACATTAAAAGTCTTGAAAATTATCGTGTTCTTGGACAATTCAACCACATATGCATTGTCATTAATTTTCTTCAGGATTCTATACAGACCATGCTTCTTTGGCTTCAACTTGTTATAATTTCCTATAGGAAATCTCTCTCCCTGCAGAAACATCTCACTCCCCTTGAATATTTTGTAAAATCAATTTTAGAAGAAACAACATAACCACATCACTCTCCTTTAATACTTCATCACATCAATGTTTGTTAGCTGCTGCTTTATAGTTTGCATTAGTCTCTTCTAACCTCTGTTTCACCTGTGTGTATCTCCGGTTTGCCCCTTGTTGACCCCAATAACCTAGCTTTCAAAGCCATGTTTTGAGCTACAATCCATAACAACTGCAACTCAATTTTCTCTCAAAGGGATGGTCTTGAACCATTGCTACAACTTGATAGTCATCAAGTTTCTGTCTCCAATAAATTTTTATGAGTAGAAAAGTTTGGAAACTTCAGCAATAGAATCACATACTTGTGTTGCCATGTTTCTCCCTCCCTACCTCAACCAGTTGACTAGTTTGCCCATCCTTACTTGTGGCACTTCCATCATCTCAAAAGATTGTTTCACTTCGGAAATCCAATCCAGAAAATTGTGGGCAAGTTGCCATCGATGTCAGAATATCTGCTTTTATCTGATAATCTTCATAAATTCTATTTTGTCACATCATCCACTATTGATAAAAACCATACTAAATCATCATCTTCTTCATCATAGACTCTTCTTCATAGATAGGTCATTGATGACATCAAGGAGTGGGTCTATCAACAAGTTGGTTTGGTGCAATTCCCTATTCAGATTAAGCCTCATTTGTCAAAGTCATGAATCTGATTCAACTCAACTACTCCCTTTATGACTCAAATCCTACCATCTATGACTATGACTCAATTGCTGCCCATATAGCTTCTCTCCCAAAATCTCAGTCAATGGGATTTCCAGCATCAATTTTGTTATTAGCCATCAAGTCAGGTGAATCCTTGCTTTGATACCACCTAATGTAGCACAATGCAATGAAAAGGCTAGAATATGTCTAGCTCTAAGAAACAATATGGAATTCACCAGAAAATTGAGAATTTCTCAAGCATGATTGGCAACATGGAATGGAATGGAAAATACCATTTACCAACGGTTGATTTGAAATATAAGGGCATAATCAGTTATGTGGATGTAGTTGAGATGGAATGAAAATAATATCAACAATATAAGAGATGATGTTAGCAATAATGTGAATAAATTTAAAATAGATAGGTAAGTAACAAATGAAAACATAAATAATTATAGAAAAAAGTTTAGTCGTTATGAAAGTATATGTCAAATCAAGCCTTGAAAAATGAATTTTCCTAGCATTTCCATGCAACCAATGAAGCCCATACTTTCCATAACAACCTTATTTTTTCCCATCACACACACACACGCACACATACACACATTAACCCTATTCACTTTGTGTTTGACATCGACAAGACATCATCCTCTATATTGTTGATGTTTGATGTTGTTTCCTTTCCATTCGACCAATCATCCTGCGGAATTTTATGAACAAGACTGAAAGAAAGAGCAATGATTTCATAACATCTTATCTGTAGTTCAATAATTAGGGTTTCATAAAAAGGATAGAATAAAAATAAATTTCATGAAGCCACCTAAATTGATGAAATTAAATTAAAAATATAATTAATGCCATAAAATCAAGCATGGTACATCTTTCATTTTCTCACAAACAATCCATGCGTTCAAGAAAATCATTTGAAAGCTGTCCTACATCAATTCATATTTTTCTATAATGAACTTTGTTGCTGAAATAATTTTGTGGATCATGGAAAAATGAATTTTATCAACCATTGACAATATTGTCAAAATTTGTAAATCTACTCTTTTTAAGTCAAAAGCTTTCTTTAAATTAATTGCTATCCTAAGAAATATTGAGAGTGACACTAAGATGAATTAAGTCCAGGGTAGTTTGAAAATTGACCTTCATGGAGCACAACGGTGTGAAAGGATTCATGAATCACCCCAACTGGTTGGGACAACGTTCAGATTACAATTGCAATAATGAAAAGTTATAGAATCAGCCCCTTAGGTGCTACTAAAGGAATTTGCTTCCAGTCAGAAGAAAAGATTGTGAGTGAAAAACAGAATTAAAGGTCATTTGCAATTTAAATTGGGGTATAAGGGAAGCAAACTGCAAACATTAATGTGCAAGGTCTCCCAGAACAACACAAAATCCATGAGAAGGGTCTTACTTATTTATTTCCTGTTCTTTCAAATTGATACATGTTAAATGAAGAATAAAGAAGCAAGAATAACAGAAAGAAGTACATCAAGAATCCCCCAATAACAGTTTAAGCATGATCAACAAAAAAAATGAAATAGTTTATGTTTGATATAGTAAGCAAATTAGGAGATCTGAATGAGATTACTAACATGTGGCAACTTAGCTTTGCATAGCTCACTGCTTTCAGATTCTAGCTCTGATTTTGAACATGGCTCCATCTTTTTCTCCTTAACCCATTTTCTCGCCTCCATAACAGCAATGTCCTGGATATGAGGTGACTGTGCTTGCACAACATAGGAACTATAAGAAAGAGCACCCAATCTACTGGCAGAGTAAGGGAATGGCTCGCTTGAGTTTCCTGCTTGAGACAATGATCTCCAAGCCCCTGGAGAAGCAAATTTGCTTCTAAAAGCCCAGTTATGCAGGTCATCATTTTGTGTAACACCCTTAGTTCCAGTGGTAGGAGATTCCACGACTCGTGATTCAATTATCTTCGTCAGTTCAATGCATTCATCCCTGGTGAAGCCAAATCATGAGTCACTTAAAAACTTGGACGATGGCTCACAATCAAACAGAAACCTGAAACTTTTTTTCCTGATTAGTGAAACACCTAAATCATGAATCCAAGTACCTTGTATTCTTAGCAAAAGATCTCATGTTCAATCCAATCAGTCGAATGGGTAGAATCGCAAAGGCATGCATTAACAGAATTGCATCCATTCAATGGGAGCATCGAGAAAACTGACATGGATGTTTCCCATTACAACATGGGTGGCTTTGCAATTAATATACTACTGAAATCACATGAGACAGGGACAGGAACCCAATTCGCACTTACCATGAAAATGTCTCCTGACGAATTAACTGTTCAATTGCAAGTTTGGCTTCATTCTTTTGCAAAACTGGCTGCGTCCCAACTGTCTGATTATTATTTGATGTTGGTGATGCTCCATTCTGTAACCACATGACCAAATTCAGCAGACCCCACTATCATAATTTAAATGAAGTATTCTTAATTTAATTTTTTTGCACTAGGATCTCCCAATATGTTAACAGCATTTGTACGTGAATGTATGAACCCCAAATTTTGCAGCCAGCATCAGCATATTAATCTTCATATCACTCACTGGAGCAATCTAGTCTTCCAGAAAGGGGGGGGGGGGGGAAACAGACCTGATCAAGCTCCTTGCCATGTTTAGAAAGAATGTCGTCACCATTGTCCCTATCATCATTAAGAAGGTTATTATCACTGTCACTGTCATCACCTGCACAAACAAATAAAAAAAAATTTTGAACCAGGAAATTCAGAGCTCCAAATAAGGGCAATCTTAAACATCTGATATCATCTGCTGAATTCAGATAGGTAGTTCTCTTCTTAGAAATTTATATAACACTGAACTAGTTGTTGATTATTTCTCATCAGAGTATGTCAATATGCTCCTACTGCAAAAATAACAAAAATCTGATGGCCTTGGTTGACATAGTACCATGCAGGGTTCCGTGTGGACCATTCAGGAAGAATATTCATAGGCATTTGTATAAAACTCTCATAATCAATGATTCACATTAATCTTCATAGTTTACACAGCAGAAAGATTTTCATATGACTACATTACACTTCCTTCTACATATGACTAAATTACATTTCCTTCTACCAGAGGCTGTCTGACTCCTTCCAATTCTTTGAACCAAGTTTTCCACTTTTGAAGATTCCTTCCGGAACCAACGTTCCAAACTACATTTGCACCACAAAATGACATATATCAATTAGGGATGAGAAATCTTCCCGAAATTTTAATCTTTACGTTCTTTCCTTATATAAAACCCAGTTATGAGGAACCTTTGTGTGATTTCCAGCACATAGAAAGGGCTCATTTAAATGGCTCTATGCCCCTTCCTTAAATAAATCCCAGTTCCTTATCTTACTGTCTTCCAACTTTCTTCTACATTTCCCAAATCTACGACAATCCCCATTCAGATCAACGGTGTATATTTCCCTGGCTCAACAAGTATCCTGACAAACAACTCCCAACAAAAGGCATACAAACCCTAATAACTACTCATTTTGGTAACCATGAGAACTGAGTTCGAAATTTTCCATCATAGAATGTTCCAAACAAATTCTAGAAGTAATTGGCACAAATTGTCATAAGATTTCACGATATGTGGTGCAAACCTACGCACAAACCGCATTTCATCAAAAACCAAAACCGAACACAGCGGGGGAAGATGCACCCTTTCAGCTTCAAACTCATCGCTTTGCTCGCTGAATTTTCCGCGGGCGAAAATAAAAATTCGAATAGAAGAGAACAAACCTGCAACCAACTAAACCGAATGGAACTGAAAATCAAAAGAAGCAAAGAAGCAGAAACTGACCGCGACTCGAAGACTCAGACTCCGAAAGCGGCGGAGAAGGAGAAGGGCGAAAGACTGCCGAGAGAAGTTTCCCGGCGCCGGAGACGAGGCCGGAAAACCAGGTGCGACTCTGGGGCGGGGGGCGGGGCTGTTGGGGTCGGAAATACGGCGACGGTTGAGGAGTCGCCCTAGTCCTGTCGCGGAGGATTTTTCCGCCAGATCCCCTGGCGTCGGTGCCGCTTGGGCGGACAGCAAAGGAAGACATGAAAGAGGAGCGAGCGAGGTGCGCTGAGACTCCCCCACACAGGTGGAGATTTCAATTTCCTACGCTTCCTTCGATCTTGGCCGGTGTATGGAAGTAGTTTTGGTAGTCCGGGAGAACACTTTAGAACTTGGTCACGTGGCCGCTATCCTTCTGTTTCTGGGACTGTTTTTAATTCCTCGAATTATTACGTCTGGTTGTTATTAGATTTATACAATTTTATGTATAATGGCTGAAATTGCTCTTTCATCTCATCGTTTCCCGCTGACAAGACATTATCCTCCTTCCTGATTCTGACACCCGGACCCTGGCATCCAACTCAAACGGACGGGTCGGATTATGGGCCCGTTGATCATCGGCTCAGGTAATTAATTACCAAGTTTGGACGAAGTGGATCCGAAAAAGGTGAGACTGCTTTTTCTAGCCAGTTGGCTGACCGCATGCATGGGCACTCGGGGACGGAAGGAGGATCACTCTCTCGGCTAACGGAAGGGCCTGGATCACTCTCTTGGCTAGTGGACCACGCACATTCATAAATAAAAATTGTAAATATTGAACGTCTACTGACAAAATATAATATCACCCATTTTTATGAGCGTGCAAAAATTTGTCATTCACTTGTCTAAATAAAATATTTAGATTTAACCATTTAAATGATATATATAGCTTGATTTGGGTTAATTATCTTCCCAAAACTGTTTTAAAAAATTTTAGCCATTGCATGCGTTTGTTTTTATTTGATGTGGCCCACATTAATGTCTGATTTAAACTTTTTACAAAAAAAAAATATTTAAATTTTTTCTAAGATTGAATGAAGATAACAAGCAAATTGGGAACACGTCAAAGTTAAAGTGGGCCTAGGTAGATTAAGTAAACGACTAATAATTTTGTAACACCTCAACTCCAGCGAACATAAAGTATTGACCTCTCTGAGTCCTTTGTAAACCCATCTGATCATATGGTAGTGATCAAAAAATTTTATTTATAATAGCTGATTTATGTAAAGCATTGTCTGCTTTAGCCCGTCAAAATTCCCCTGCACATAGAGCCTCTGCATTTTTTTTTTCTTTTAATCAAATTCGTAAACTTAAAAGCCACCTTATAATGACATGTTGTAGTTTATGCTTTGACCTTTGATCTCAAGCCATGTTGATTTCTAAACTAAATCTAATACTAATAAATATAAAAAGGTAATAAATCTGCACAAGCTCTATGCTAGTAAATTCTGGTAAACCCAGCGCAGAATCTATTTATTATTATTATCCAAAATTTGTACTCTTATAATTATTTATTATTTTCATTCAGGAACAATGTTTTCTACCAGTAATTATTAGAAATGCTATTAAGGTCCAAATTTTTATGGGTTTTCTTATTATGACGCGCTGGGTGTAAAACTATGAGATTGAAGAAAAGAAGCTAAATAATGTAAGATTATAATATATTAAACAGCAAATTGATAGAGAAAACCAATTTACATGTATACAAATGAAATTTAAGTACGTTTCTACTTGGAATTGGGAAAAAAAGGTGGAAAAGAGGAGAAAAAATAAAATAAAGTGAGAAAAGAATAAAAAATAATTAAAGGTAAAATAAGTAGAAATAAAATGGATAGACAGTTTAAATTAAAAGACACAAGGTAGTGATTGGAAATATAAATCTCCACCGTGGGACAAGTCAATGCCCTGGAAAATAAAGAGAATAAAAAAATGAAGAAAAATATTTTTTATATTTTATTTTTCAATGCCAAACATACAACTTATTCTTTGCTTTGAGTCAAAAAATGAAAACGAGGAGAGAAAATAACATACCGCTGTAACGATTTATTATCATGCAAATGAATCCCAATATAAGTTTGCCTTTTACTCCACTGAATGATTGGATGAAAAATTTAAAAGAGTAAAAACAATAGAGAGAATATAATATCAGAAATAAAGATCATATTGATGGTAAAATAAATACAATTAAAAAAAGTATTTTTAATGAAAAGACAATAACTACAAAATAAATCTGTTAAAATAATTATGTATGATGAAAAATCTAAAAAAAAAAAAACTTTTTATCCAACTACTGTTGGGTCTTAATAAATTGTTAAAAGCGATCCAACGAAATCATCCCCAGAGACCAATATTTTGAGCAAAATAGAACCTGCAGCAACCACTTATTGGGAAAACAGCACCAGACACAGTGATTTTTATTAGATTGTCAGATTAAGTGCAAGGTGCTTTTTTATACGAAAACGTGTAAAGTGTCCGTTCCACTTGGAAACAAAAAAAGTGCTTTATACACGTCAAAATTCGTAAAAGGCTAGTTTTTAGCTTTTATAAATCGGAGTTTTAGAAACCGCTCTGTATATAAAAGGCGACTGGGTTACTCAGGTTTTATCAATGCCAGTGTATCTAGCCGCATGAGCTGCCAGACTACAAGGTAATTCCCACGACCATACCTCCCAAACCTGCAAATCCTCTGTCCAATCCAATCCAACAGTCTGGGAGAAAAAATCCATTTTTGTGCGGCTTCTCTCTCCCCTATCCCTCTCTCGTGTCGCCAATACCAATCCGAAAGATTCCACTCGTTCTCCTTTTCCAGACACTTTTTCAGAAACCCTAGTCTTCGTGTTTTTCTGCATCTGATTTTGATAGTTTGTAAGGTTGCAAGGGCATCGAAGCGAATTCGAGAGAGAGGAATTATGGAGTGGGACAGCGATTCAGAGCTGAGCTCCGACGACGGGGGCTTCGTCCTGGGCGGCGATGGCGATGGCGATGGTCCGCTGCCCTTCGCCATCGGGAGCCTGCTTCCGTCCACGCCATGTGGGTTTGTTGTCACTGATGCTCTGGAACCCGACCACCCCATCATCTACGTCAACGCCGGATTTGAGATGGTCACTGGCTATAAAGCGGAAGAAGTGCTTGGAAGGAACTGGTGCATTTCTTCTCTTGCGTGATTTTCTGCATGATGGACTAGGTCTCTTGAATTTCGTGTTTAAATTAGGATGGGATGCTCCAGACATGTCGAATTGAGTCATTCGCCCAAGATTTCCTGTCCGTGCTTGCCAATGGAATGTGAAACTTCTCGTTAATGTCACTTTAGTTACATAAAATGGGGGCATTTCTATGATTTTAGCTGTTGAGGTGAGCATTTGTTTGACTGGTATGGTTTGCAATTGCACATGGCTTAGCAATTCAACCATAGTGGATAACTTTCAGGTTGTTTGCTGAGTGGACTTCAACCAAGCACGACACACCATTGATACCAAAAGGGATCCAAATGGATTGAAAATATCTAATATCCTTTAAAATTTATTTCTACGCAGATTCATTTAAATTACTAAATGTTGAAGTCCTCCCCTGTTTTGGTCCATGTCACCAATGCTAGTACTAAAATCTACGATCCATGGATTTTTTACCATAGACCTTTAGTCTAGATGAATGTATGTTTTAGGTCCATTTTCATGGTAATATGAAAAGTTACCACACTGGTATGGCAATTACTGACACCTATCAAGGCCCTACATGGGCAGTTGATTTGCTGGTATACTCATCACCTGGGTGGCTGATGATTTCATGAAAACGGCTTCAATTAATCGAAATTTTATTTGCTTATATGCTTTTTCAGTTTTTAGATTGCTGCGCCTTTTTCTCCCATAAAGGGCATGATATAATTCATGAGCCTTTCGAATACTAGCTGAACCAGAATCGCTTGCTATAAATTTGCATGCAGTTTTATATCCACTTTTATGTAAACCATTTGGTCTGATTTGGATCTCATTGGGATTGGAAGATTTTATGTTCAACAACGTTACGGCATGTCAGCTATACTGACATGCAGTTCAATGCAAGTATTCCCTTCACCATTTGGAAAATCTAGTGGTGATGCAACAAAAATAAATATCGGTTAAAGGAAATTTTAGGCCTTGAATGTACAACTTGAGCTTTTTATATTAAATGATATTAAAGGTTGACAATTGACTCGTAAGTTGTGTGCTTGACTATTAGAGGGCGTGAGTTAGAGGTTGAGTCCAGATTAAAATTATTGGTAAGCCACATGAAAATCATGTGATTTTAACTCTTCAAAAATTTCAAATTGTCTAAGGGGTTTGCAAGTTTCAATATTGGAGAAAGTTTTGAAAATCCTGAAGTTTTTCACAAACAAATTCAACAATTCTCCTCATCCCCACAACAATTCCATCCTAGTAATACGGTACCATTGAGTTAGAAACTATGAATTGATTCGTGGTTTTTTATTCTCTAAATGATTCATATACTCAGGTTATCAGAAGTGTTCTTTTGAAAAATAGCACTTAAAAAGATAGATTGGGGGCGGGGCATGATTTCCATGCAACTGGTAGGTTATTTCATTGAAATATACTTGCTCAGACGCGATTAAGGATATGGTGTAAAGGGTTGATGTTTTGTAGAGCCTCAAGTTGAAGGCTTTTTGACATCTTGAATTCATGATAGCTTTCTCTGTCCCATTACTCTTAAGTCGTATAGCAGTGGTCTAAAGAAGATATGACAGGTAGTGCATTTGATTTCAACAAGTGGGTAATTCTGTACTAATAAAATAACGCAGCTAGCTGCAGGCAACTTTATGGGAATTCAATCTGTTTGAGACAAGTTATGGGCTCCTGTATTTATAATAGCCTACAGGCTGCATCTAATGCATGTACAGGTGGTTCTAAGCCGGAAATAAAGGTTTGTCTGAATCTGACCTAATACAGTTGCTAGGTATCATGCTTTTTTTTATATAAAAAAAAATCATTAGACCACTGGGAAATCTGCTGCTTGCACTTGCTCTGCTACTAGTATTATTGTGTTAGATGACTAGTCTGTTTATTGGAAAATAAAGGGAGAGAAAAAGGCTACTTCATACTGACAAAAATGTTGATCTTTCAACTGTTGAGTTTTCCCTTTCCTTTTCTTCTTTAACTTTTTTTACCTCCTGCTGCATTGTCATTTAAGAAATTATAATTTAATTTGAAATGTACTGAGGCTATGGGTTTATGTTTCAGTCGATTCATGCAATGCAGAGGACCATTTGCTCAAAGGAGGCATCAACTGGTGGATTCTGCAGTCATTTCAGAAATTCGGAGATGCCTTGAAGATGGTGTTGAATTCCAAGGTGAATTGTTGAACTTCAGAAAAGATGGGTCACCATTGATGAACAGGTTGCAATTAACCCCCATTTGTGGAGATGATGACATCATTACCCATGTTATTGGCATTCAGTTCTTCATGGAGGCTAATGTTGATTTGGGTCCACTGCCTGGTTCTTTTGCTAAGGAATCTGCAAAATCATTTGATCATCTTCCTGTGTCAGTCAGCAACATGAACACAAATCGTGAATATTGTGGCATGCTGCAACTGAATGATGAAGTGCTGTCACAGAAGATCCTTTCAAGGTTGACACCAAGAGATATCGCATCCGTTGGTTCTGTATGTAAACGGTTCTTTCAGCTGACAAAAAACGAGGATCTTTGGAGAATGGTTTGCCAAAATGCATGGGGTTCTGAGACAACCCGTGTATTGGAGACAGTAACTGGAGCAAAAAGGTTAGGATGGGGTCGGCTGGCAAGGGAACTAACAACGCTTGAAGCTGCGGCATGGAGGAAGCTGACTGTTGGGGGTGCTGTGGAGCCTTCTCGTTGTAATTTCAGTGCTTGTGCTGTTGGTAATCGAGTTGTTCTTTTTGGTGGTGAAGGGGTGAACATGCAACCAATGAATGACACATTTGTATTGGATTTGAATGCAAGTAAGCCTGAGTGGCGACATGTCAAGGTCAGCTCTCCACCCCCTGGTCGGTGGGGCCACACATTGTCCTGTTTAAATGGATCTTGGTTAGTTGTTTTTGGTGGCTGTGGAAGGCAGGGCTTGCTGAATGATGTTTTCATACTGGATTTGGATGCACAACATCCTGCATGGCGGGAAATATCTGGAATAGCCCCGCCACTCCCCAGATCATGGCACAGTTCTTGCACTCTCGATGGCACAAAGCTGATTGTTTCTGGTGGTTGTGCAGATTCTGGAGTACTGCTTAGTGACACCTTCCTACTGGATCTCACAATGGAGAAGCCAGTTTGGAGGGAGATACCAGTGACATGGACCCCACCTTCTCGGTTGGGGCATACATTGTCTGTTTATGATGGCCGGAAGATTTTGATGTTTGGTGGCCTTGCTAAGAGTGGTCCTCTTCGTCTGCGATCAAGTGATGTATTCACCATTGATCTAAGTGAAGATGAACCTTGTTGGAGATGTGTAACTGGGAGTGGAATGCCCGGTGCAGGAAATCCTGCTGGAATAGCTCCACCACCCCGTCTTGATCATGTGGCAGTGAGTATTCCTGGTGGAAGAATTCTGATATTTGGTGGATCTGTAGCCGGCCTTCACTCAGCTTCCCAACTTTACCTCTTAGACCCAACTGAAGAGAAGCCAACCTGGAGGATATTGAATGTACCTGGTCAACCCCCAGGATTTGCTTGGGGTCACAGTACATGTTTTGTTGGAGGCACAAGAGCCATTGTTCTTGGCGGCCATACTGGAGAAGATTGGATGCTGAGTGAGTTGCATGAGCTGTCATTGGCAAGCTCTACATTGTGATGCTGAAGAAGAATGTGATCAGTTGTATTTGAGCCGTGGTCTTGATTTCCACAATGCATGTATCACACAAATTGTCACACTGGAACATGGAAGGAGTTCCTTGTTGACAATTGCACATCTATGGCATCTGGGTTGGCCATCTGCTGGGATTCACTGGCAACATGTTGTTACACGAATTAGGCAACAAGTGCTTGAGCGGATGATTATTTCAAATTGGGGTGACATATGGTAACTTTCACACCATGATTCCTCTCAGAAAACTCTTTATTTGTTGATGTAATTTAACTCATATTTTTTCTTGGGCTTATATTGTTCCATGCACAATGGACCAGCCAGATGACCACCCAAAGTTGCCCACTTGTGACATGTGCAATGATGGATCATGCGTCATTTTGGTTTGATATGTGCACTATATATTATTGTGGCTTTATGAAAAAGACTGACTTACCCAGTAACAACAGAAAAGTTGAGATAGCAGTGAAGTGGGATGGCCGTGAAATGGTTATTCATCCGATTGTGGGTGCTAGTCTATCTGCAGTTTGTATTTCCTAGATGCTTATTAAGAAGCTACTTCAGTCTGGACTAATCGTCTCCAATTTATTTGTGGTGGTCTTTGCTTGCATTTTCTTGCAGCCGAGATAACCCTGATGTTGATCAATCTGTTTGTGGGCAACAAAGTCTTTTCTTTATGGGGCGTTGGTGGATAATTTAACACAGTAGTATGTCTTTCTCAGGTCAGTTCTGCCAGTGGTAACATTAATATTCAAGAGTTGCTTTGTCCTCTTTGTGTTTCCATATATTCAGGAGTGAAGGCTGTTTGTATATATGGTGAGTATTTTATTACATATTGACATGTTGCATGTCTATTACTCATCATCGTTGCTTTATTGACTGTTCTTTTTTTGTCTCTTCTTCTTTCGTGGCTTGAGATCCCCATTTTTTGAAACAGAATGCAACCAAATCTTTTTTCATCTGCAGCCGATTGATTAAATGAAACCTGATTTCATCTGAGTTAAGAAATCAAGCTTCCTTAGCTTGACTCGTTTACCTTGGTTGTAAACAGTAGAGTGAAACGCAGAAGTTAATCACCTTTTCTTCAAATATCCTCACTTCCAAGCTATTTTGATTTACTGATTTAGAAGGACAGGGTGAGAATATCAAAGGCGGAAGGAAGTTAGCAATGCGTTTTTTTCTTGGCTCAGTTGTTTTTATTTCCTCTGCATAATCAAATTTCATCGAATCCAAACAGCCCCATGATTTCAATTTCAGAAATTAGAGATGGTATGGTAACGCTAGAGATACAGATCTCTTATTCAATCGCAAGAGCCCATCTGCTAATTATGTAGACTGCTCAATCTCTGTGCTGCAGCTAATGACCAGTCAGCTAGAGTTCCCAGCCAACGTTTTTGGTTTTCCTCGTTCCTTTAGTCTTTTTCTTAGGTTCACCCCTCTACTTTCCAACGGTTAGAAACCCATTCCCAAATTCTTGATGTCGACACTGTCAATGTCATCCTCAGACCACTAATATGTAAATACTCCTTGTTCCACTTCTCTCGGGGATCCAGACTCCTTCAAATGTTGAATATGATAAGATTGTGGAGAAAAACCACGCAGATCGAACTTCTCTAAATATGATAAGGATAACTGTATGTGGGTGAAGATATTACAGGGATGCGTTTCTGATTGTTTAAAAGAAAACAAATGGGTACAAATTTATTGAATCGAAGGCACGTTTTCAAACCTTTTTTTTTTTTTTTTTTAAAGTTTGTTATTTATATCTTCGAGGAGGATGAGTTTGAAGGACGTAAAAAAAAGCTGACGCGGAGGATTATAGCTTGGATGCATTCCTGAACCTGATGTAAGCCCGAAAGTCGTCTTTACAATCCTTCATTCTTGTCGCTTTAGGGCAGTGGCTTTATCTAATTTTAACAGTTATAAGCAACGAGGACTCTAATAATAATGAGGTCTGCGGATTTCTCTGAATTGGAAAGTGATTCGGAATGGGATCATGGGCTGCAGAAATACAGTGTGCAAGGCGTGCGCCTGGAATCCTAGGGGTCAACTTGGGTTGGGTGAATCCATCCGTCTCATCCTGAATTTCATATGGGTTTTGGACCCTTTTTTTATTGCTTGGGTTGTTGATTGATTTGAAAATTAGGTTAGAGTTGGGTTAACGTGGCTACAAGCCAACTAACCCAATCCAAAACAAGAACGTGATTTTAAAATTCAACTCCACCTTTGCTTTTTGACTTTGAATGCCATTGACATTCTAAACCCTCCTCTTATATGTTTGCTTTTAAATATTAATATTTCAAAAATGATTTTTATAAGAATTTTTATTATAATTAATTAATTAACTAAGTAGATCAGAATGTATAAGTATAAGAGATGTAAACCAGAGTAAATTCCACCTCAATTTAAAAAGTTTATATCAGGTTGTATTGACTTAACCTGGTATAACCTATCGGATTTTGCACCCTTAAGGTAACCAAAATAAAACAGAAAACGAATTTGAAGAATTTAAGAAAGGTATGTATTGAGTACTTGATATAGCGAAATGAGGGATAATGATGAAGAATAAAAGAAATCAAGATGAAATACGTAGATAAAAAGTGATGATTGAAAGTACAATTAATATTAATAGAAAAGTCGGAATTGTTATCCTATATACGAGCAGGAGATGCCATATCGATTAGAAGGTTGGAGGCATTTCCCCCCGCTTTCCGTAATCAAATAGGCCTTTCAACTGCAGACGCTAGGTTCGATAAATAATCTCTAATTCTTGCATTATCTTGCAGAGATGATGTTGCCAGCCATCTGATCGAAGTGTCCGATTCATGGCTCCGGTTCGGTGATCCAGAGCAGCTTGTCAAACATTCGTTGGCCCGCAAAATCTTCCTAATAAATGACTGGCGGATAATGAAAGGATTTATTTGAAATCTTGTGCTACCAAGTATTGGTTCACTGCCACCTTGGACCATAATGGCCCGCAACTGCAAGTCATCTGCCTTTCTTCCTGACAACAACTGGAACCAGCTGGACCAGGCTCCATTGATATTTTGAAAACATAAGATTGATAGGATAACTAAGAGTACCTCAAATCTACTGGTTAAGAATTATGCGCAAACGCTTTAGAGAGGATTTAGTAATGGATGGCAAGAATCCACGTGATGAGCAATACAGTTGAATGAATTCGGGTGGGTGTGGCCCTCAATGAAGCATGCGGTGATCTTTTATCTATGAGCTGAATTAGATCAGTAAACATTATTAATGTAGGGTAGAGGAATCCTAATCAGTATTTTAATATTAAAATTATGAGCATTGATTTTGTCTGGTCGTGCTTTGGATGTTATAAAAATGATTTAATAAAGCATTTAAAGACCAATGCTCATAAATAATATTCGTTGGACAGATGAAATGAATAGAGCACAGGAAGGGCATTCAAACGTCAAAATGTCGTCGTAGCTTATCTAGCGGATTTTAGGGCGTGCGGTCCGTGTGAAGGGTAGCATAAATTATATATGCGGTATCTGCGTTGGACTGTTTGTTGATTGCCGAACTCTTGCACACTAATTCACCACCGCTTTTAAGAGGGTTGTAGCCAAACACCAACAGCCAACGATGAATGGCTTTCTAGATACTCAAAATTGATGGTTTGGTTTGAGAGAGGAGAAAATAAAATGTGGGAAAAAAGTTTGAAGGTGATGATGTTAAAATCATGGGTGCCACGTAAGCCATATAGTAAATAAATATGAAATGCATGAGCTTTTTATTTTGAAAAATGTGATTATATATAAAAATGGTAGTTATGAGTAATTAAAATTAATTAAATATTAGTATATTGTATAGATACTCCCCCCAAACCCCGGTGCTGGAGCTATGTGCACCAGGTTTAGTATGGATAAAAGAAAAGAAGAAAAAAAAAAAAAAAACAGAAGCTTTCATGCTCTTTTAGAGTCATTAAGCTTTTACCTTTTTTATTTTCTCTTTATCTTAAAACAAAATATGCCTCCACACCCTAAGTCTATGTAGCGGATGAGCAAATCTCAATAGTTAAGTAATTCTAACTAGTGTTTTTTTTTTATGTGCAACATTTTTAAACTGAGCAACCCGTAATATTTTTATCAGTTTCATGTTAACTATCAATTTTATTATCATTTATTTATCTATAATCCCAAAAATCATCGTGAAACTTAGGTAGGCCATATAAAATAAAACTTACTTAACAATGAATGTGGAACTTTTTCATCTTAATGGGATCCACACAAATATCCAATTCAAATAGTTTTTGGTGTCTTGGATAAATAAATGACAGCAAATAAGGTGATCGACATGAATTTAGTAAAAATATCACGGATTGTTCAAAATAAAAAGGTTGGATTTTACAACCGGTTGCATATAAGAGAATCCCTTCTAACTATAAAGATAACTGCTATTTTTATTTTTAAATCGTATAAGAAAATTGGACAGTCGATATGATATTTCAAATTTGCATTAAGCTACGTGAATTTACTTTGATTACAAACAGGCTTAAAAGTTTGCAAATATGCCTATAATATTTAAAAATATTTACAAATAAGCTTAAATCATTTGGAGCTATTCGATGAATGAGTAATGATGAATAAATTTATATCAAAACCACATTTTACTCTAACAAAAATGATTAAATATATTTATTTTATTATCATGTACATGTTTTATTTTCCATAAAATATTGTATTTATGAGATTCTTTGGAAAGTGATCTAGAAAAAGAGACTCAGGACTTTTTTACTAAAAAATGAAATGAAATCCATTTTGGTAGCCTGCGGGAGTACCGACGCGTAAAACTGTAACCCTTGGGCTAAGGTGAACTTCTGCGCAGTTGCGTCCGATAAAGCAGCAGTTTCCGCTGCGGTCGGAATTCCAAAGATTCCATAAACCCATCCACGGCAGGTCGCCTTGCCACACGAGTGGTAAGTGCGGTTGCAGTGGTCCACGCACACGCGCGCGAGTGCAAC
>JAYJMB010000014.1:352077-365430 GCA_036873735.1 Pouteria campechiana
AATTCACACTTAAAAACTTTATACACTTACCAAACTTCACTCATTACTATACCTGAATTATTAATACGGTCTGATACTAAAATTCAAGGGCTTACACTAATCCAGTATTATTAAAAGAGAGAGAAAGAGAGGAGGCAAGTCAAGATTATATGGATTAACCCCTTCTTCTTAAGACAAAGATCTTACCATTTTTGAAGGAACTAGAGCTACATCTCTTTTCAATTTCCATTCAAGAGTTCTTATGTGTTTCCACACCCTTTTGAGACCATAAAAATAGGAAAAATTCCTTTTCTTAGGAATACATACAAGATTTGTTACTACAAAAAGGATAATGGTAGCCCCACTATTAACTACTTCATTTATGAATTTAATAGCATTTATGAATTTAATAGTAATAGAAATACATGTCCTACCGAGACAAAATTTGTAACTTGCTATCCTCTTGCCTAGTAGGCAAAGATTACCACTATGGAAATACTTATTCATTCAGATCAACATGAGGGTCTAACTCTAGTGCATTGCCAGAATCCATGTTGTATATTTGAAACAGGTTGACCTCCTTGATTCTCTTCTGGTACAATCCTCTTCCCGCTAAGCCCACCTTTTCTCCTCGATCCATAAAAAGAAAATGTAGGACTGGTGCCAACAGATCATCATGGAAGAAAGGACTCACCAAGCTGGGATCACTAACCAATACTAAGTATAATAGACTAATACTAAGTATAATAGAAAAGAACTGTCTTTTCTATATACTTTCCTCAATTCTGTTGCTATCGTGGGCCTTATGCAATCGATTGGATCATATAGATATCCCTTCCACACAACATAGGTCATCGAAAGGATCTTGAACAACCTACCAAAGCATGAAAGAAAGCTAGGATCTTTCAGAAAATGGATTCCTATTCAAAGAGCAAATAATCGCATGGATAAGCTCACACCAACTTGTCAATTTGGGATCCAATTTGGGATTTTCCTTGGGAGATATTGAGAAGGGATTAGAATGCAATAATATTGATTCATATAAAAGAAAAGGTTTTTTATTGATTCAAAAACTATACCCATGGGATAGGGATAAAGGAAGAAGAAAAAAATTAAAGATTTCACATAGATCAAAAAATCAATCTGATTTATTTTGTACCCTTTGTTCCATGAGAAAATGGCTCAGATTCTACAAGATCAAACCTATGGGACTTAAGGAATGATGGAAGGAAACAAAAAGAGGGAAAGAAAATTGAAATAAAGAATAAAAAAATAAAAATCCTTATAAAATAAATAAGTAGAAGAACCCTTTATTCCAAACGAACAAATTCAAACTCGAAAAGGATCTTTTTGATTCTTAAAGAATGAGGGACAAAGGGATTGATTGAGATAGATCTCTTGTTCTCATTATAAGTTATAAGATTATGGTTTGATCAATAAGGATCTTTTCCTTTGATCAGGATAAAAAATGGAAAGTGTTCAGTTGGAACAAGAAAACATGACTGAATTGGTCCTAGTTACTCTTTGAGATGGAGTGGGAGAGGGGAGGATATTCTTGAACAGGGAAAAAGATCCAATTACTTTGAAAGAATTAAATGAGGAGTCATATGAGATGAAAATCTCGTGTATAGTTCTGTAGAGTGATAGAAAGGGTGACTTATCTGTCAACTTTTCCACTACCGCCCTAAAAAAAACAAAAATTTACCTTACGTAAAGCTACTATAGCATGATTAACCTCTGGATTTGAAATCACTGCTTATATAAGCATTGGCCATAATTCACATGAACATTTTGTAATCTTAGTAAGACGAGGATATAAGAGAATATTCATTGCAATATTTTGAATAAATTATTTCCACCCTCATTTCATTGATATGAGAACAACATATATACACAGATCCTAAAGTTCTATTTTAGGAATGATACATATGTTTAAACTAAATCTGTATTATGATTACAAATGATAGAATAAAGGCGTGTAGCAGTTATAATTGATAGAATATACATCATGATTTAAGGCTAGACCTACTCTGTTCTGTCTTGAATTTTATTCATGCAATATTTCTTTATATGCCCCCGACAAGATTGAGCTTCCATCAGCAAGACCAATCTTGTTGCATAGAAATTTAGTTTGCTATCAAGGTAGTGGCTTTGTTAGTAAGTCAGCCAGTAGATCTTAGGTGTGAACATGCTGAACTTGAATGATTCCTTGGTGAACTAGGTCTCGCACAAAATGAAGATCGATTTGAATATGTTTCATGTGAGAATAGTTTATGGGATTGAAACTAAGATGTGTCACACCAAGATTATCATAGAGGAGCTAAGGTGCAATTTTTAGTGGAAATCCAAGTTCATGGAGGAGAATTTGAAGCCACATGGTTTCAGAAGCTACATTGGCAAGTGCTCAGTATTCAGCTTCAGTTGAAGATCTTGCAACAACTCTTTGCTTCTTTGAACTCCAAGTGATTGTAGTGGATCCTAGAAAGCTGATGTATGCAGAAGTGGAGGTGCAATCATCAACATTTCCGGCCCAATCGGCATCTGAAAATGTTATTAAAGTAGGCAAACCAACTTTACAAATCTGTATACCATGAAAAATGGTTTGTTTCAAATAACAAAGAAGCCTTTTTGTTGTTGTTCAGTAAGTTTATGTTGGCTTGTGCATGAATTGAGAGAGTTTGTTGACTGCAAAAGAGATATCTGGACATGCCAAGGAAAGAAACCGAAGACTTCCAATAATTTGATGAAATTCTTAGTTGTCCACAGGAGTTGTGCCATCAACTAGGTGAATGGATTGACTTGTTGAGAGAGGATTAGAGACATCCTTTGCACCACACATATTAGTATTATACAAGAGATCATGAATTTATGTTGTGATAAAAAGAGGCTAGTTCCAGTAGATACAACCTCAACCCTTAGGAAAAAATTAAGAAGACTTATATCTTTGAGAGAGAACTTGTCACCCAATTGCTTGATAATAGAAGCAATAGAACTAGAATTATTACTTGTAATGACAAGATCATCAACATATACTAGGAATTAATAAGATATTGAACCTTAGCTGTAGATAAATAAAGAGGAATCTGCCTTGGAATTATGAAAACCAAACCAAAGAATAGCATTTTTTAGAGCTATATACCAAGCCCCTGGGGCTTGTTTGAGCAGATTGATGGCTTTTCTCAATTGGCAAACATGGGTGGGCTTGGACAAATCTTTAAACCTTGGAGGCTGAATCATATAAATTGTCTCAATTAATTCCCCATTTAAAAAGTATTATTAGCATCCATTCATAATAGCAATAGTCATAATAGTTCTAATAGTGGCAGGTTTAACTACTAGGCTAAATGTTTGTTTGTAATTAAGCCTTGGTCTTTGATTGTACCCCTTGACAACAAGACAAGCTTTGAACTTGTCCACTGACCCTTCAACTTTTCTCTTCACAATGAACACCCACTTAGAACCCACTAGTATGCAATTTGAAGGAGAGTGAGCTAAGTCCTTTCATAAGTGCAATGATATCATTTGACATGGCCTCACTCCACTAAGGTTGAGATGTGGTCTGACTTGCACTAATTGGTTCAATGGTTCGTGGAAGGGGATGTTTGGACACAGAGTTAAGTTGTTTGGGTTTGAAAATTTGATTCATGGACCTAATAGTCATTTGATGCACCCTTTGAGGTTGAGTAGACGAATTTGAAATGTTTATGAGATTTGGGTTTTCCAATAGAAATAGGATTTAGAGTTTGGATATTTCTACCTTGGGATTTCGACATAGCTACAATAGTAGGAGAGTTTGGGTTTCGGGGTTACTTGAAGAGGAGGCGACGATGGTATGAACACCTTCTGGAAGCACTGGCGGAGGTGATAGGATGGGGCATCGTTGACGGTGGCACACATACTGGTAATGGCTAGACATTAAGAAAGAGAGTATGGGAATTTGACTTTGGCCATGTGGATTGATTCTGTGAGGAAGAAATAGATGGAAGGGGTTGTTGATTTTCATCAAACAACACGTGGCATGAGATGTAAATTTTCTAAGTATGGGGTTCCAAGCACTTGTATGCATTTTGTGTGATGAGTATCCAAGAAATACACAGGGTTTGGACTGTTGGTCTTAAAGGTTAGACAAAACCCAAGAGGGGAATTGGGTACTTAAAAATTATTTCTCAACCCCTTTTAGGATTACTCTTCTCTCTAGCAATCAATCACTTAATCAACGAATGCACAAAATAAATAAGATACAATGATTTTTATAGTGGTTGGAGTAAATCTCTACTCTACTCTTTCAACAGCACTTTTCTCTTAGTGTCTTGGGTTCCACTATTCCCAATAGCAAAAATACAATAGTATCCCCAATACTCTTCTAGATTTTAGCTTCAGGGAGCATAAACAAGTATCCCTGACACTCTAGGGGGTGTAAATAAATAGCTCTTGTCTACACTCAGATAGTCATAGCTCTTCTTGAGTCTAGTCTCCACCACTAGCTCAAGGAACTTTACAAGAAATAAACATCAGAAGTTTAAGTACAGAAATTTCTCAGTAAGCACAAGGAAAGTTTTCTAAAAGTTAAATGCATAAGTAAATGATCTTCCCAAAGATAGTTGAAAGACTTCAAAGAAAAATTAAAGAAGGTTTGAATGCAAGGCTCTTGACTCTTGAAGGATTGCAGAAGGTTTAGCTCAGATCAGTAAATGCTCTTAAGAGGATTTTGAATAATTTTCTCAATACTTCGTTAGTTCCGCCTACTTCAATAATGCTTTATTTATAGCTAATTTAAATTCTAGTCATTAGTGGTAGGTAAGCTCCATTAATAATAGATGACATTTTGATTAGTGTATTTTGAATTCTTTGACTTTTGCTAATTCCTCGTATGCTGGAATTCCTCCAGCACCGACCTTGGAGGAGATGATTTCTGGTTCTCAATAAGTTCTAGTCGAGGTATTACTACAATGACTATCTCTTTCATTAATATAGAAAGATCATTATTAATGTTGATCGAAGACCAACGATTCATTCTGACTGTTGCCTGTCTTTTGCTTATGATAGACAAGGTATCTGTCCAATTATCCATATGACAAAGTTCCTTCATCTTTGTCTTTCGTAAGTGATAGACGAACCATCCTTTCTATTATTATTGGACGAATCAGTCATTCCATTTTTTTGTCTGTTGCATCATAGAGGCATAGATGTTTGTTGCTTCAATGCTTCGTCTGTTGGGTTTGTATGTTGTAAGTAACAGACAAAGTGTTGGATTATAGACGAGTTTTCTTCACGCCTTCATCGGATGGAATATTTCTCCACTTTGTCTATTATCGTTAGATAATCACTGATGAATTCTTTGCTCTACCAGACGCTTCTTGCTTCTGCCGCTCTATCTATTAACAACAGATGATTATTAGCTCACTTGTGAAAGATGAATTTTCTGCTCTGCCATACTATTCTTGCTTCTCCGCTTTGTCTATTGATGGTAGACGGAGTTTTTATTCTGCTGAAAAGATCTTCACTTCTTCCACTTTATCTATTCTTATCAGACAACCATTGGCATAACTATGACTTATGATAGATAAAATTTGTTGTATACATACTATCTTGCATCCATCAGATATGATTTTCGACTTTGACAAACGAATGGAAATAGCCGAGTCCTTTTCATTCGTGCTTTGTCTGTTACAATACTTCATCTTTTGCTTCTTTACTTGCTCAAGCCTTGTCATCATGGAATATATTTTTTGTGCTTATTTTTCTTTAAAACCTGCAACTTGATTTTGTATGCTAAAAATGATAACACTCATTAGTATATAATCTTTAATCAAGTTCATTGAAACTATGCATCCATGTCAACATTCTCCCCCTTTTTGATAATGACAAAACTTGATTAAAAATTATCTCATAAAGATTAATTCCCCCTGAATATATGCAGATAAAAAATGTTTGCAATGTTTAATCATTCCACAAGTTGCCATCTTTTGATGTTTTCTTATCTTATTTTATATATTCTTTTGCTGATTATTTAGAATGTATTCTTTCCTTGATCAGTTAAAGAGTATATAGTTTTATATTTTCTTTTTGAGATAATTTGCCTTGTTTCTCCCCCTTTTTGTTAAAAGCAAAAAGAAAATATCCACTCCCAATAAGTATAGGCCAAATATGAAAAGAGAAACAAATAAAAATAGTATTTCAATTCATTTCAGTACAAGCAACAGTATAACGCAGATTGGCTTATATGCAAACATTCTAGGTTTGGGAAGATAGAGAGAGATAAAGAGATTGTTGTGAACCCGGAGTGGGTGTCCACAAAGTGAGGGGATGTGCATCCAAAACTTTGAGAGGTTTCTCCAAGTGTGAGACATCAAAGTTTTGGATGTTGGAAGGGAAGATGAGGGGTTGGAGATGAATGTAATATACTTATTTGTTTCATCTCCCTCCTCTTCAAACACCCAAGGCGATGGTAACATGTGAACCAAGGCTATCTGGCAGAGATGAGGTTGATGAATGGTATCTATGAAGCCAGATTTTAAAGAGAAATGCTTCTAAGATAATGGATGGAAGAATGGTGAACATAGAAACATTATCATCCCTCTAGAAGAACACCTGAAGAAGTGGTGGTTGATTCTTTAGTCCTCACCACGTGCTTGTCTTGTCTCTGTAATTGCTTCTGAAATATTTTTCTTTGAAGAGTTTCATCTTTATGATGCAAAAACGGATTATGACTCAGAGGTTAAAATAGATTGAATTTAGGGGCTATATGAGGTACTTGAAGTGATTTTCTAAGAAAGGGAGAATAACTCTCGCTAAAAATGGAGTTTGATGTGATAAAGATAGCTATAAATTTATTTTGGCACAAAAATGAGGTATACTCAACCTCGGAGACTAGAATACAAACGAAATGCGAATAGAGCACTATATGTGAATGATTTACTTTGTCTGAGATGAAGTTTACTCTTAAGACGACATATTCAACATTATAATTTCAAGCACAAAACATTAGAGATTTTATTTTCAGATCATCATATTTGTCATGCCTAATTCTCCTCTAATGTTATAGAAACTTTCTAATGACAGTGGCTTGGTAAAGATATCAGCAAGTTGAGCACTTGTGGGCATATATTCTAGACATATATCATGTTTTCCAATATGACCTCAATAGTGCCTCATTTCTATATGCTTAGTTCTAAAATGTAAAACAAGATTCTTTGTCAAGTATATAACACTAGTATTGTCACATTTAATGGGTATGTCTTTATAGCTTAGTCCATAATCGATAAGTTGTTATTTTATTCATAACAATTGAGCTCAGCAACTTCCAGCTGCTATGTATTTAGCTTCTGTTATAGAGAGCAACACTAGTCTATTTTCTAGAAAACCATGATACTAAACTACTTCCTAGAAATTCACAAGTTCCACTAGTACTTTTTCTATCAACTTTATATCCTCCAAAATCAGCATCAAAATATTCAATGAGTTTAAAGAGAATATTTGGTCTGGATGCAGTAAGGTAAAAGGAGATCCCATTATACTTTTATATAGTTTTTGATCTATGAGTTTCCTTTTTCATCCTTGTCCAGCCTTGTTGATGTGCTCATTGAAGTGCTTGTTTCCTTTACTTCTTCCATTTTGAACTTCTTTAACATCTCTCTAGTATATTTGGATTGGTAAATATAATCTCCAGCATCTCTTTGCTTGATTTGCAATCTAAGGAAGTAATTAAATTCTCCTATCATACTCATTTCAAATTCAGCTTGTATAATCTTTGAGAAATCTTGACTGAGTTTTTCATTAATAGATCCAAATATAATATCATCCACATAAATTTGAACTATTAAGATATCTTTGTCAATATTTTTTATAAATAGAGTAGTTTCAACCTTTCCTCTTTTGAATTTATGATCACTTAAGAATTTCTTTAACCTTTCATACCAAACTCTTGAAGCTTGTCTTAAACCATATAATGCCTTGTTGAGCTTATAGACGTGACCGGGTTGATCATCATTCTCAAAACTAGGAGGTTGATCTACATACACTTCTTCACTTAAATATTCATTTAGAAATGCACTCTTTACATCCATTTGAAATAACTTAAAGTTCTTATAGGATGCAAAAGCAATTAGCATTCTAATGGCTTCTAATCTTGCTACAGGGGCATATGATTTTTCAAAGTCAATTCCTTCTTCTTGAGAGTACCCCTTAGCAATTAATCGTGCGTTGTTTCTTAAAATTAAACAACTTTCATCCAGTTTGTTTCTAAATACCTATTTAGTTCCGATTACATCAACATTCTTTGGTTTTGGAACTAGTTTCTATACTTTGTTCCTTTCAAACTGATTAAGCTCTTCTTGCATTACTATAATCCAATTTTCATCATTCAAAGCTTGATCAATGTTAATTGGTTCTATTGTAGATATGAAGGCATAATGACTACAAATGTTTTGCATTAACCTTCTTGTTTTTACACTGTCATACACATTTCCTATAATTTGCTTTCTACGATGAGTAGTAACAAATCTGAAATCAGTAGTAGGTTGATAAGTAACATTACCTACTTTTACCTCCTCTTCATTTTCTAAACTTTGTACATCTTCGTCGTTGGTGTCATTCTCTTAATTTTTCAATTTAAGTTTCTTCATATTTGTTGCAGCTTCATCTGTATCACTGTCACACTCCTTTCTCTAGGTTATATTTGCTTCATCAAATTTAACATGTATGGACTTTTCTACAACCCATGTTTTCTTAATGTGGACTCTAAATGCTCTAGTGTTGGAAGAGTAATCAAGAAAGATAGTTTCATTGCTCTTTGGATCAAACTTTTCAAGATTATCTTTTCCATTGTTCAACACATAGCATAAGCATCCAAAGGGATGAAAATATAAGATACTTGGTTTTCTTCCTTTCCAAAGCTCATATGGGGTTTTTTTTAAGATTGCTCTTATAGTGACCCTGTTCAGCACATGGCAAGCAGTACTAACTACTTATTCTCAGAATCTTTTGGATAATTTACTTTCATTCAGCATGGTTTTTACCATTTTCTAAATTATTCGATTCTTTCTTTCCACAACTTTATTTTGTTGAGGAGCTATGGGGGATGAGAAACTATGGTAAATTCCTGTTTCATCACAAAAATCAATAAATCTTTTGTCCTCCAATTCACCACCATGGTCACTGCAAATGGTTATAATAGATATTGGTTTCTAATTCTGGACTAGATTTGAAAAAGTATAAAACACTAAAAATGCTTCATCTTTGCTAGTAAAGAGAATTACCCATGTAAATCTAGAATAGTCATCCACTATCACATATATGTATCTTTTTTCTCCAAGTATGACTATGTCTAATGGTCCAAATAAATTCAGATGTAATAGTTTTAGAGGTCTAGATATAGATACTTCATTTTTAGGATGGAATGATACTTTGGTCTGTTTTGACAATTGACAGGATTTGCGTATTTTATTTTTTTTCATATTTTAATTTTGGTAGACCAATCATGAGATCCTTTTTCCACAAAGATTTGATATTTGACATATTGATATATCCCATCCTCTTGTGTCATACCCATGGACCATTCTTGACTGTAATTAAGTATTTTCAACTATATCATCCAGCTGTACTAGATAAATATTTTCATGCCTGTTTCTATTAAATAGTAAATCATTGTCTATACTATATATATTATATGCAGATGGTTCAAACACAACTTTATAACCTTTGTCACATAATTGACTGATGCTTAGCAAATTATGCTTGAGTTCTTCTACATGTAATATATCCTCTATCTATACATTGAATAAAGCATAAACTTTACCTATTCCCTTAATAAGACCTTTATCATTGTTGCCAAATGCTACTGTTCCTCAATTCATTAGCTTTAATTCTTTGAACATTTTTTTGTTCTCAGTCATATGTCTCAAACAGTCACTATCTATAAACCATGCATTTCTAGATGTAGCTTTGAGACTTACCTACATTCGAAGCAAATTTTCTTCTTGCTTGTTGATACCCAAGTATTGGGTCGAATGATGTTGGTGGAAAAGTGTGTGGTATTAGTGTGTGTCCATTTCTTGCATTTCTATCTTATCTGAGTATCTTTTGCTTGTATCTTTTTGGCATAACAATCATACACCTTATGTCCAAATTTATTGTAGAAAATAGCAAATATTTGGGACTTTGTTAGATGCAATATATTCCACTCGTTTATTTATCCAAGAATAATTCATGAACATTCTAATATTTAGATAATTATCCCTTTCTTCTGTGAGGTTCACTCCCTTGGACCATTTAACGAATTTTTATAAGTTTTCATCATCTAACTGTTCACAGCCAAGTCCCTTTTTACTGGTTTGACCGGTCATTCTCATAAATTTGGTTATAGACTCTCCTGGATTCAAGAATTTACTCAGCATATTGTTTAATAATTCTATCTCTTTCTTCAGATCTCTAACTTTTTTTGTAGAGATAGATTTCTTTCTGTTAGAATAGAATTTACTTTGACAGTTACATCAGAGTGTCTTTTCTTTTAATAAGTTTCTGGCCAAGTGATTCGAATTCACTGAAGAGAGTTATATGATTGTTGTAACTTATCAAGTTTTTTCATTTATCACGAGGGTTATTTGAACTTAAAGAGTTAGAACTATAAGAGTAATTCAAATTTACCTCTGTCTCTAGCTCCGTTATACACTGCTCTTTGATGATGATTTGATCTTTTAATTCATTTTCATTTGGACCATGTAGCTTATTTTTGCGAGGTGTCCAACTTTGTTGTCACCTTTCTCACTCGAGATGGTTCCTAATGATGCTTTGTCATTCATATACATTCTTCTAGCTTGGTTTCTTGAGGACTTCTTGAAGTATTTCTTTTCTTTTTTATCATCCTTCTCGTTTATATTTATTTTTTCTTCATTAGGACATTTAGGAAACATATGTCCGATCCCTCCACATCTATAGCATATAGGGAGATTCTTCTTTCTTTTAGTCATTTTTTTATTGTTTAGGTAGTCTCCTTGATGAGCTGCCTCCACTGCTTCTTATAAACTTTCTTAAATTTTTGATCAACATCGCCATATTATCTTTAGATTGTAACGCCAAATCACTGCTACTTTCTTTGGTCACTTTCATGGCAATATTTTTCTTTGGCTTTGCCGGCTCTTCCTTTTTGTTTTTAATCAGCTTGTTTGACATCGATGAACTGATAAGATCATCCACCAAAAGAGTGTTTAGATCCTTTGCTTCTTCTATTGCTATAATCTTTTGGTTCCACGATTTTGGTAGTGCCCTTAGTATCTTCATCACCTATTTAGAATTTGTAACTTCTTTTTTCAAACCTTTCAAAGCATTAGTAACTTTAGAAAAATGAGCATATATTTTAGATATACTTTTTCCTTTCTTCATCCTAAAATTTTCTAGTTCACCTATTAACATATTTCTTCTGGTTCCCTTGAGTTGTGAGGAACCTTCATAAATAGAAACTAATTTATCCCATATATCCTTTATAATAGTGAAAGAGGATACTCTATCCAATTCATATGAGGATAGTCTGCGAAATAAAGAGTTCATAGCCTTTATGTTATTTTGGACTAAGGTGGCTTCTTCTTTGGTCCATGCATCTACTTTAGTAGTGGGAAGAGTGATTCCAACTTTAATAGCCTTCTAAGATTCTATATCATTAGCTATAAGAAATTACTTCATCCTTAACTTCCAATAAGCAAAGTTAGTTCCATCAAATAAGGGTGGCCGGGAAGATAATTGCTCATCAGTGAATATCTGTAATGAGGATGATAGGTTTGCCACTGGATCACTAAAGGTGTTTATGTAGTCTATTCTAATACTACTTATTGACCCTAAAGGTTAAACAAAACTTAAGAGAAGAGAGGTGAATTGGGTACTTAAAAATTATTTCTCAACACCTTTTAGGATTACTCTTCCCTCTAGCAATCAATCACTCAATCAACAAATGCACAAAATAAATAAGACACAATGATTTTTATAGTGGTTTGAGTAAACACTCTACTTTACTCTTTCAAGAGCATTTTTCTCTTAATGTCTTGGGTTCCACTATTCCCCATAGAAGAAATACAATAGTGTCCCTGACACTTTTCTAGATTCCAGCTCTAGGGGGTAAATAAGTGTTGCCAATACTCTTCTAGATTCTAGTTCTAGGGAGCATAAATAAGTATTTCTGACACTCTTCTAGATTCTAGCTCTAGGGGGCATAAATAAATAGCTCTTATCTGTGCTCAGACAATCATAGCTCTTCTTGAGTCTAGTTTCCACCACTACTTCAAGGAATTTTACAATAAATGAATATCAGAAGTTTAAGCAAAGGAATTTCTCAGTAAGCATAGGGAAAAGTTTCTGAAAGTTGAATGCAAAAATAAATGATCTTCCCAAAGATAGTTGAGAGCCTTCAAAGAAAAGTTGAGGAAGGTTTGAATGCATGGATCTTGACTCTTGAAGAATTATAGAGGTTTAAATCAGATCAGTAAACGCTCTCAAGAGAATTTTGAATGATTTTCTCAATACTTCATTAATTCCTCCTACTCCAACAATGCTTTATTTATAACTGCTTTGAATTCTAGTTGTTAGTGATAGGTGAGCTCCATTAATAACAAAGGACATTCTGATTAGTGTATTTTGAATTCTTTGACTTCTTCTTATTCCTCATGTGCTGGAATGCCTGTAGTGCCGACCTTGAAGAAGATAATTTATGGTTTCTTAATGAGCTCTGATCGAGGTATTACTGCAATAGCTGCCTCTTTCATTAATATAAAAAGATCATTATTAATGTTGAGCAAAGATCAATGATTCATTCTGACCATTGCTTATCTTTTACTTATGATAGACAAGGTATCTATTTAATTGTCCATAAGACAAAGTTCATTCATCTTTGTCTTTCGTAAGTGACAGACGAATCATCCTTTCTATTGTTGTCGGATGAATCAACCATTCAATTTCTTTATCTGTTGCATCATAGAGGCATAGATGTCTTATTGCTTCGGTGCTTCATTTTTTAGATTTGTTTGTTGTAAGTAAGAGACGATGTGTTGGATCACAGATGGGTTTTCTTCATGCCTTCATCTGATGGAATATTTCTCTACTTTGTCTGTTATCGGCAGATGATCACTAATGAATTCTTTGCTCTGCCAGACAATCCTTACTTCTTCCATTTTGTGTGTTGACAACAAATGATTATTAGCTCACTTATGATAGATGAAGTTTTTGCTCTGCCATACGATTCTTGCTTCTCTGCTTTGTCTGTTGATGACAGATGAAGTTTTTGTTCTGTTAAAAAGATTTTTACTTCTTCCGCTTTTATCTGTTCTCATCAGATGACTATTGGCATAACTATGGCTTGCTTATAATAGACGAAATTTATTGTATATATAC
>JAYJMB010000014.1:366104-395294 GCA_036873735.1 Pouteria campechiana
TAGGAATCAAATAGGTGCAAAAGATGAAGTATTAGGAGAATAAAATATGACATTTTGCATTCTCATCAATAAGCAATCATTAATAACATTTAGTCAGAGTATGCTTCCATACTCAAAATACAAATATCAATTAAATATGCCAGCAATACATATCTACACCTTATGTGTGTCCATTCTCACTACATCCACACCATCATGGCATCTAGGCCATTAAGGTATTCAAATCTTTTTAAATCTATCTGTATCTCATGGATATCACATATCATATTCAACTGATTACACAGTTCAACATATATATAAGCCAAGATATCCACCCAGATACGCATCTGGGGCTGTTTTCCCAACACATATTCAATCAATTGATCATAATAATTCACACAATTAAGGCACAAATGCCAACTCATGAAATTTCATAGTTTCATCCTTTCACTTTCACATTCACAAACATTATACTAATAGGCCAATAAGATGCGCCTATGGGTACCACTATGCTTCCCGATGTTACTCTGCCCACCATAAACAATTAGTATTTTGTGCTATCATAGCACTATCAAATTTCATGCCACCTAGGCATAATCATAACAGATCACATCATCATCATGTCACATTCATATTATATCCATAGCATCATTCAGATGCCCTCTATTCATTCCTCATGCCTTTCTATTTTCCCTCAAACTAGTCTTTTCTTATAAACCCCTTGGCATGTCATTTCGTAATTCTTTCTCATAACTGTTGCCATTATGAATCTAGACTTAGTGCTTTCGCACAGATGAATAGAACTTGCCACACAGATAAGCCACAAGAAAGGCTCTTTTACCATCTATAGTGCCCCAGTCCTCCACCCTACGCATTTTAACCACGCCACCTTGGGGCCGATATGGAACACTACCATTTTCCTTCTTCTTAAGGAAAATCTTATCATATCCTCCTCATTTTCCTGATTTTAAGGGAAGTATCCTGCCTAAAATCTGTTAGAATCTACTTTGTATTATGGACATTTATATTTGTTATACATATATGAAATTAAAGAAAATATATATTTCTATAATCAAATGACAATAATTATATCTAAAACACCCACATCCATACTCACAACTCCGCCCAAAATCGGAATCGGATCAGGATGGCAATACATTTTTAAGGATTAATACAAATCCATCTACAATATCATGAATAATTACTATGATATGCCATTGCATTTAATTTACATCATTTGGAATAAAATACAATCATACAAAATTACATAACGGGATTCCAATCCCAACATTCTAGTATATCATTAAAATATCTTTTACTCTTGCTCACCAATCCCAACCCACAGTTGGAATTCTTTACTTGTCCTGATAGCTAAAAAAATAGATTAAGAAGATATGAGTCCGAGCAACTTAGTAAGTAGGCAAAATATAAAATAATAATAAAATAAAAATTAATCGTAACAAAATTTTCTAACCCTAAACATGTATCAAATACACCATAATTCAAATTTAAACCGTCACCATAAATACATCACATTTCCATCTAATCTTGAGGTGTACAACTCAAGGCAACCATACAATGAGGCTCGCATCCTCATTCTTTCCATGCACACCCTACACCTTTCCGGCGTATAATATTATATAGTGCCATTCTGACACTTTATATCACATCTGAGCCACTTTGGCTAATCGTACCATAATATACGCCATACAGGCATCTCATTTCACCATACAATCCATGCAGGCACCATATATCCAACTATGCCATACAAGCATAATATTACAGCTATGCCTTCAATGCACATTACATAATTATACATATTTATACTATTATGGAATACTTCCCATTTCATTCATACGTACAGTCATATATTATATCATGCCACTTACATAGCTATGGGATATCACTTATCCTATCTTTATCACCCATTAATAATATTACAATAGGGAATTATACTTTACCTATTAATTCATACAATGAAAGCACATCCATATAACATATTATCAAATCTTAACATGGGATAGACTCATCCCATCTATTTTTTTCATCACACACTTGGGATATTTCCTATCCCTTTCATATAGACATCCGTATACAAGAATAAGCATATTGTGGGATACTCTCTATCCCCATTACTCACATGTCCAAATCATGGATCAATTTGACTATGTGATATTCTAAATCCCCAACATTCATGTATAATAAATATAATAAAGAATGAATCTGGGGATGCGCTACCCCATCAATCCAACATGCATACCAATGTTCACAGCCATTCACATATAAGAAATAAACATTCATGAGATACTTTATGTCCCTAATCATTTATACATTTGTCATACTCGGCAAACACTAATTTTAAACAAGCATAGGATATCCACAATCCCTCATCCAAAACACATATGGTTTGAACAAACATAGGATACCTACTATCCCCATTAATTTATTCAGATCAAACAAGGGGCCGCCGACTTACCTTAGGCCTTTAGCTTTAAGCTACTTTCCTCTCAAACTTTATCTTTCCATTCTTTTCAGATCATCTTGTATAAAGTCAATGACAATTATAATACATCATTTATAGCTAATCTCAGGTTATAATAATCAAACATACGATAACACTAGTTAACTTAGGGTTTCTTCACAATTATTCAAGAAACCTTCTTGTCTAACATATTTTTCTAATACTTCACATGATTTGCATTTCAGCAATATGTAGATAACTCAATTAAGCTTTTAGGCTATTCAATTCATAGCTTATATAGCCTATTCGCAAACATCCTCTTTAAACCCTAGCTAGGGCATAGCCCACAACTCAATTTCATTGGTCCAAATCATCCCATACATGTTCTAAAACATACTAATCATGTCATTAATCATTTATTCCATGATTAATTCAATAAAATTCAAAAAATTCCTAATTTTCACTATTCACAAAAACTCTATTCATGCCAAATCCAAAATTTCTCAGTCCAAATCCCAATAATTACTTCATTAAATCATTCCCCTATGAATTTATAAGTACATGCATCAATTCAAGCCCCCAAATCCACTTTTCCCCCAAATCTTAAAATCTAAAATTTGAGATTTGGTTGAGAAATCGAACTTACCATCACTTATGAGCATAGTCGTCCATCCTAAACGAAGGACAAGCTCCCAACTTCATGTGGCTCCATCCATTTGGGGGAAATCCGACATTTCTTCTATTTTTTATCATTTTTCACTGTTCAAAAGGGTGAAAATTAGGTTTAACTAAAAGATCACAAGTTTTTTTAGCTAGGTAAGATGATTTATTAGCTAAAAAAGCTAGAAATCATGTATAATGAGGCTAGTGCGAAAAGGGAAGAAAGAATGGGACAAACCGAAGAAAACAAAAAGAAGTTTTGTCAAAAAAATCTAACTGTCCCGCATTTAATGTCGACCCATGCCGTGACGTCCAATTCCACATGGTGGTATGGAATGCCACCACCTTACCATAACTCAATCCCATGTAGTGACATCCAATCCACACCGCGTCATGGAAAAACCTGCCCATGCCATTGCCCCTTTCTTCAGTCCGATGCTGAGATGTCCTTTTCTAGGCAGCGGGGTTTGCACTATTGGCTCATTTTTTCCCTAGTTTTCTAATTTTTTCACATATTTTGTTTTCCTCATATATTTCTCATTATTTTTTCATATAATAATGGTAAAATTTTCACATTTTACACCCTCGAATAATCAAAAATTAAATGAAAATTTCAATTACATTGACTTGCAATTTGCATCATCATACTTATACTTGCATTAATTCCTTTCAAACCAAATTTATTTATTAATCAACATATAATTATTAAAATTTAACACCACAGGTGTTACAAAAAGTTATAACTCTTACTGTGACAAAAAATATTTCTAATAATAGAAAATTTAAAAAAGAAGAAGAAAGCTATGACTACATGGGAAATGCTAGAGAATGTGATGCAAGAAAGCTCAATTGAAATAAAAGAAGAAAATGAAACTTAATTTAGTTCGCTCAGCTCCAAAGAAAGAAATCAGGAAAAGCATCATATGAGAATAAGTTTCATGGCCATCCATGAAGATGAGGTAAATTCAAAACTTGAAACTTCTAATTTAGAAGAATTATTAGATGAATTACATTCAAATATCAAAACTTTAAAAGCTAAACATACGGAAACATAAAGAGAACCAGAAAAAATAATATATGAACACTTTAAATTAAGACAAGAAAATATTCAACTAAAGACTAATGAAAACCTTAACGTAGAACTTTTGCAGATAAAAGCAGAAAATCATGCCCTTATAAAAATATTGACTTCTACTTTATTTAAACTAAAGGCAAAGAAGAAAGGTAGAAAAAACCAAAGAAAGAAAATTAGCAATCATGGAAGAAAATTAGAACCCAAGTTGAACCAAAAACTATTGTTAACATAATAAATACAATAATATCTCTAGATAATAGATTTGTAGCATCTAAAAATGCAATGAGTGCCAAAATATTCTACTACTAACTCACTTAGATCCATTCCTAAATGAGTACCAATATTTTTTGCTTGACCTTGTTATTGTAGGTGTGCTTAAGAGCCATAAGGAGTAGCAAATGGTATTGATAGTGGTTGCTCAAGACACATGATAGGGAAGAAGGAGCTATTCATAGAATTGAAAGATAAAAATGGAGGAATAGTTACCTTTGGAGATAATGGAAAAGGTAGGTAGAGTGGTTGGGATTGGTAAGATCAACCAACTCTCTCTATTACTGTTTTGAATATTTTACTAATAGAAGGATTAAAATACAATCTTCTAAGTGTTAGTCACTTCTGTGAGAATGGTTACAAGGTTGTATTTATGTTCTGTGATAGATAATTTAAATTCAGTTGTAGTACTTGGTAAAAGATGTGGAAATGTGTATGTAGCACATTTGGGTAATATCAAAGTCAAATGTCTTATTGTGAATAATGAAGAATCTTTGTTGTAGCATAGAAGACTAGGATATGCCAACAAGTTCATAATTGAAAAACTATATGTTAAAGATCTTGTTGTTGGCCTACTCAAACTAAAGTCTTACCAAAATGAGTTGTGTGATGCTTGCTTAGAAAGAAAGCAAGTTAGAGTATCATTCAAATCCAACAAAGAAGTGTACATAACTAAACCACTTCAATTGCTACATATGGATTTTGTTGAACCAACAACAACTATAAGTCTTGGAGGGAAACATTATGCATATGTAATTTTAGATGACTATTCTAGATTTACCTGGATAATGTTTCTCTCTTCCAAAGATGAGAATTTTTTATTCTTTGAAATATTTACCAAACATGTGTAGAATGAACAAGATTCTCATAAAGTAGCCATAAGAAGTAATCATGGTGGAGAATTTAAAAATAAAAAAGTAGAATTTTACATATATTTTTTGCACTAAGAACACCTCAACAAAAGAGAGTAGCTGAAAGTAAAAATAGATCCTTACAAGAGATAGCAAGGACAATGTTCAGTGAATATGACATACCTTAATATTTTTGGGCAAAAGTAATGAATACTTCATGCTACATTATTAATAAATTCTTTACTAGATTTGTTGAACACACTATTTTAAATAGCTTGATTTTGACAATGAATATTTTTAACCAAGTATGTTTTGATGATGAGCAAAGATATGAGTGAAATATTAAGATACTAACAATTTATTCTCAAGCATATCCCATACTTAACTTGAGAATAATTTTCATGATGATCAAAGGGAGAAAACAAGTAAATGCTCATGAAAAATAAGTATATAAATTACATATATACTTAAAACAAGAAAACAAAAATCTTAAAGTCTTCAAGGATATTTTGGAGTCAAAGTTCATCGCTTCAGAGCACAAAGTCAAACTTCAGTGTCAACCAAGACAAGCTTTAAAGTTAACAGGAAAGCTTCAGAGTCATTATGGTATGCTTCGGAGTTAACAAAAAAGCCTTCAGAGTCATCATGATATGCCTCAGAGTCAACAAAAAAGCTTTTGAAATCGTCATGGTATACTTCAGAATCAACAAAAAAGCCTTCAGAGTTGTCATGATATACTTAAGAATCATCAAATATACTTCAGAGTCTTTAAAACACTTTCAGAGTCAACAAGACATGCTTTAGAGTCTTCAAGTATACTTCAGAGTTAATTAGATATACTTTGGAGTTAATTAGACACGCTTTGGAGTCAATACTCTTCAGAATTATGAAGATGCGCTTCGGAGTAATGAAGATACGCTTCAGAGTCATGAAGATATACTTCAGGGTTAACCAAACATGCTTCAAAATTATCAAGGTACGCTTCAGAGTCAATGAACATACTTCAGAGTTTTCAAACCTTACTTTAGAGTCACTCTTTCTACAGCATCAAAGGTTCAGAGAATCCAAACTCCTCTCTTCAAAGAATTGTATCAAGTAAAAAGGACTTCCACCACTTTGGAGAAACTAAAGTTAGTTCTTCAATGTATCCGAAATTATTTCTCTAACACATTGACTGTTCACTCGCTACCTCGGAGGAACCAAAGAAGTTGCTTCGGAGCATCCGATACTCATGTGAATGTTAAGAGAAGACAAGTCAATGACAAAGTACCAGAATAATACTAGATTATTGCAAAGTTAGACATCAGACAAAATGTAAGGTGAAGAAAAACATTTTTGAATGTTTGAAAGTCCTCAATAGTAAGCAACAAAAAATTCTCTCAGCCTATAAAAGATGCATTTAGATGCAATAAAGAATATGTACGAGAAGTACAAAAAGTTTTGAGCATTCAAAATCTTCCTTCAAAGTTCAACTCCAACAGCAACAACTCTGTCAGAGCTTTCAAAGTCTAAACCGCTTCTCAACCAAGGAGTTTGAATCTCTTATTCTTATTGCTTACTTATTCACTTAAAGTCTTTAAATTTATGTACAAGTCTGCCTAAGTAAGAGACATTAATCTATACACTTCTTTTTAGTATTTGACAACATAAGCAAAGTGCTTGGCATTTATGTATTGAGGTAAGCAATTAGGAAACTTGCTGAAGGCATAAAAGTTTGTTGGTGAGCTTTGAAAACCAACAAGTTGTAAAAGTTTCTAGTTAGCTTAGAAAATAAGTAAGTTGGTTGGTGAGCTTGTAGGAAAACCAATGTGTATTTGATCAGGTTGATTAAGGTGTTAATGGTACCTGTAATCAGTAGAGGAAACTAACTTAGAGAAGTAGAGTAGGAACCCAGGAAGGGCTAAATCACTATAAAATCTTGTGTTGCGTGTTGTGCAATATATTTTATTTATTTATTCAGCACTTTGATCATTTTTTTGGCCAAAAATTTTAAAAGCTCAATTCACCCCCACCCTGAGCTACAATTATGTAAGGGACTAACAAGATCTATACTAAACAAAACTCCATTTGAATTATATTATGACAAAAAATCAAATATTTATCATTTCCACACCTTGGCTACAAATGTTTCATTCTTAACAATGGGAAGGAAAACTATGACAAATTTAACAACAAATCTGATTAAGGTACTTTCCTTGGTTACTCCATTGTTAGCAAGGCATTTGGAGTCTACAATTTGAAGAATAAAACTATAGAGGATCCATTCATGTAAAATTTAATTAAAGTACTAACCCCTCTAGAAGGATAAGTGATTTTGATGATGAGATAGGAGAACTCACAACATTTGTGGAGAAATTAAAGTTATAAGATAAAGACGAAGATTATTCAAAACCAGAGACATAAATGGATGAAGAAGAAACAGATGATTGGCCATCCATCAATGAGGTAAATAACTAAGTAATAATTTCTTTCCCAAAGATTGGAGGTTCATGCATGATCATCTTGAAAATTAAATAATTAGTGATATTTATGATACAGTGAGAACTAGATCTTCATATCATCAAATATGTGGTAATTTTGCTTTCATTTCTTAATTAGAACCAACTTATATAGATCAAACTTTAGAAGATGAAAACCGGATTATAGCTATGCAAGAAGAATTGGACCAATTTAAACATAATGATGTCTAGATGCTTGTTCCAATGCATAACCATCAATCTGTTATAAGAACTAAGTGGGTCTTTAGAAACAAATTAGATGAATCCAGTATAGTGATAAGAAATAAAACAAGATTAGTAGCAAAAGGATATTGTTAAGAGGAAGGAATAGATTTTAAAGAATCATATGCTTCTGTTGCTAGAATTGAAGCTATTAGAATGTTACTAACCTTTGCATCTTTCATGAATTTCAAGCTTTATCAAATGGATGTCAAAAGTGCATTTTTGAATGGTTTCATTAATGAAGAAGTTTATATAGAACAACCTCTTGGGTTTGAAGATGCTTATGATCTAAACCATTTTTTCAAACTCAAGAAAGCTCTCTGAGGATTAAAACAAGCTTCTAGAGCATGGTATAGAGACTAAGTAAGTTCTTAATAGAAAAAGAATTTACTAGAGGTAAAGTAAACACCATACTCTTCATTAAGCATTACAAAAATAATATATTAGTTGCTCATATCTATATAGATGATATTATATTTGGTGCTACTAATGATAAATTATGTCAAGATTTCACTAAAGTCATGTAGGGAGAATTTAAGATGAGTTTAATGGGTGAGATGAACTTCTTTCTAAAGTAAAATAGATGAAAAAAGGAACTTTGTCCATCAAGCAAAATACACTAAAGAATTACTCCAGAAATTTTATTTAGAAAAAGGAAAACCATTGGGCATACCAATGAGTACATCCATTAAAATGGATAAAGATGAAAAACATAAATCTATCTGTCAAAAACTCTATAGAAGTATGATAGGATCTCTTTTATACTTAACTACAAGTTGACCAAATATTATATTCAATGTCTACATGTGTGCATGATTCCAATTAGATCCAAAAGAATCACATCTAATTGATATTAAGTGAGTCTTTAGATACCTTTTAGACACACAAAACCTTGGTTTATGATATCCAAAAGGTTCAAACTTTGAATTAGTTGGGTACTCTGACTTAGATTTTGCAGGATATAAGGTAGATAGGAAGGAAGAGTACTTCAGGATGATGTCAGTTTCTTGGAAGCATAATCATATCATGGTTCTCCAAGAAACAAACATATGTTGCTTTATCAATTGTTGATGCTGAATATATAGTTGCAAGTACTTGTTGTGCATAGATTTTATGGATGAAACAACAATTGAATGATTATAGTTTAGAATATGTTGATACACCTATTAGATGTGATAATACTAGTATAATAAATCTGACAAAGAATCCAGTATTGCATTCCAGAACTAAACACATAGAGGTTGGATATCACTTTATTAGAGATCACATATAAAATAATAATATTTATTTATAATATGTATCAACTGAAAATCGGTTAGTAGTTATTTTTACAAAACCACTTTTAGAGGATAAATTTTGTAAAATTAGGAGAAAACTTGGTGTACTAGATCCATGCGCATAAAATGCATATTACATGATTTAATCATTTTATAATATTAATGATAATGTGATAATGATTAAGATGCCTATGATCATTCGTAAATGTTAAATTTTTAACATTTAGAATGCTTTAAAAGTAAATTAGAAATTCTGATAGAGTTTTAGAATAATTTTTCACAATTAACATTTGCATCAAAAGTTCTGAAACACCTCCTCAGAACCTCTGACGCACAGGCTGAAGTGCCTCAGAATCTCTGATTTCTAAAAGCCTTTCTGCGCATATGTCCTCAAAACTTCTGAAATTATAAGCATAGAAGTTCTGATGACCTTTCTTAATGCCACAGAATCTCTTAAATCATGTATCAGAGACTCCAACTATTACAAAACCCTAGCATCAAAAATTTTACACATCTATTTCCAATCTCTAAGCCCTTCTTAAGAAAAAGGCATTTCAAATTCCCACATCACATACGTTTTCTCTCTTCCAAATCATTCTCATTTCACTTCATCTTCAAATATATCTCATCTTCAGAATCTTTGAAAATCCCTCTCTTTCAAAACCCTAAGCCAAAAATCCCTTAGCTATTGCCAATGGCTAGGGATAAGAGAGCAAGTAAACGAGCATAAATCTCATCTAAAGATTCTGAGATAAGAAGAAGAGAAAGTTCAGAAGAAGTGACTTCAAGGAAGAGAAGGAGAATAGAAGATTACATCCTAAAGGTAATCATCAATAACAACACTTTGTCTCACAATAAATTCATCAAGTATTTTGAAGGAAGAAAAATTGCGAAAGGATGAGTTTTTGATTTCAAAGCATTTGGAGAAAATGGCTTAAATTTAGAAGTGACCAATTGGATTAAGTTCCAAGGCTGGGAAAGTTTCGAGAGCTATAAGGATAAATGTTATAATAGAATGGCATGGATTGGAAAGGCATAAATAAATCTATCTCCGGACAGCATAAGAAATGCATTTAACATTCCTGAGATGGAACAATAAGAGATTGATTGGCTATCGAATAGAACTAAGCTATTTTCAGATTTGGCTGAGCTAGAAATTAAATAGAATGTAAATTATTTGCATGTTAGCCATCTAAATTTGGATCTTAAGCTTGGTCATATGTTGATCTTCAATAACATATATTCAAAATCAAGAGGAATAGATCAAATTCTCAAAAAGGAAGCCAGAATTTTGTGGGCTATGAAGCACATGAAGAGAGTAGATAAAACTCAAATCATAGCTGATCAACTGTACTTGGTCAAGACATCTACCAAGTATTATCTTCCTTATGGGATAATCATGATCAAATTTCTTAAGATAGCCAATGTTGATCTTTCCAAAGAAGATGGAAGAGTTCTGGCAAGAGAAACAATAAACAGAGATACTTTGAACAGAATTGGCTTCAAGTCAACTCCACAAGGATGGATATCTTAGAAGCCTAATAAAAGAAGAATAGATAAAGAGATCAAGAATTGAAGAAGAAAGAAGAGAGGCAAGAGACTCTTGAAGAAGCAACAAACATAAGAGAAGAAGCCTGAGAAAGAAATGAAGAAGAGACAAAATAAGAAGATAGAGAGAAAAGTATAACAGCAGTACCATCCAAACCAACCCAAACTCAATAACACTCATCCATACCTTAACATCTTCAACCCACCTACTCAATTCCACAACATTGACACCATTCTTTTAGCTCATCTACTACCCATTCATATAAGGTAAACTAACCTTGAAACCCAAACCTCAAATCTCAACCTAAATCACTGCTTCACAAGCTAGATGCATTGAGTACTCAAATTGAAGTTGTCAAAACTAACCTCAAACCTAACATTCACCATCCTTCTCATTCTCTCACCAACTACTTCATAAATCTCTTTCACCCATTCATTCCCCTACACACTCATTATCTCCCACTTCATATTCATTGACTCCAACTCCAGAAGTTGTCCACCCTTAGGCTGAGCCTTCTGAAGCTATTCTTCAAACACCTACTCAGACACAGCCTTCTTCAAGCTTTCCTAAATTCATAACCATTAAGCCTTTACCCATTCTTCAAAAAAATTATCTTTCAAAATCTTGTAGAACCCTCATTAAATATCAAAGACCCTTCTCTAGGATAGATTTTATTCCTCCAAGACTACAAGAATATCTCGATTGGTCTAATTTCTGGGATTCATAAGACATTTCAACCAAATATGATAGATTTCACCCATAAAACATTAGGATAAAGAACCTTAGAACCCCAAGATAACTCTGACTATCTTGTTAGAATTTATCATCCCATTAGAATGACTTTCTCTGACTTAAAAGCCAAATCAGATATCAATTTTGCCATCTCCGTAATGTTTCTATTCCATAACCTCATTATCCCTCCTAAAGCACTGCCATTTCCACAAATCACTAATCTTATTACCATTTCTAAAGTCTAACTTATTACTTATCCTTCTCTCACTCCTAAAGACCATGACGGTAAAATTCCTCAATTAGAATCATTTTAAGATGCATATACTAAAAAACTTCTTCAATTACTTTTAGCATCAAGGCCTCCTTGAAATTTATTTCCATACTCCTTAGGACCTCACAATTTCACTTTTATAACTAAGGAAGAATTCTCATTTTACTCTGAAGCAAATCTGTAAGCTATTGCTGACAACTTTCCCCTTGCTTAACCAAAGCTTGTTGATTCATTACTCCATCACAAAATTTGGGTGCGTTATTCCAAACCAACCCCCCTCCTAAACCAACCTCACCCTCTCAAAAAGCATCTAGAAAACCACCAACCTCACCCTCTCCAAAATTATCTAGAAAACCACCTTCTGTTCCTATGAATCCAATAGTACAAACTAAACCAAAGAGGAAATTCAGAATTTTAGCTCCAAAAATTCATAAAAAGGCTTCTCCTCCTTGCTTGACTTTGCATTATGAAGAATACATGGCCAGGATGAATACCAATACAAAAGCCATTCTAAAGAAACAACTTGTCCTTTTTCTTGAACTGTTAGATCCCACTTATAAAGATTGTATTGATATCATTTATGTTTCAACCTATAAAAGTCCTTTCTTAACTCACGAACCACCTATTACAATTGCCAAATATCCTAATTTCATTCCTCCTCCCAGAATTAAACAATATGTGTCTAAACCTAGGTCCTCCTCCAAATGATACATTCAACATCCTACCCCCATAACCACCATTCTTCCTCCTTCTAGAGACCCCAACTTCTTTTCTTTTAACCTACTCTAGAAAGCTCATAACCTAATTTATTGCTATATTTAACTCACATCTTTCTTTTCTGACTACATTCATTATTCCATATGATGTTACTTCTTTTTGCTATACTTTTTATGATGTCTCTCAATTTGCTGCGATGTATCTCAATTACACTTGCTACATAACTTTGTTTTATCTGTCACTCTGATGTATACATGTTTTGCCATTTTAATACAATTTCATTTGCTCTTTCTTTACACTTTAATTCTTTTGATTATGACAAAAAGAGGGGAGAGAAAGAGGAAAAATAGGAGCAATAGAAGACATATTAGAATAACTAAATCTAGTGATATAAAAATAACTAAGTGCATAAATTCAAGGGGAACTTACCCATGCATGAGGAGCCCCACTAAATCAATAGAATCACATTACATATTCTGCATATTTTCATGAAAGGTTTATCATTCAAATGTTTTATCATCATCAAAAAGGGGGAGAATGTTAATTCTAACTCTTTTACTAAGCTTGATTTTGATGATGAATAAGACTAAATAACTTAGTTTTGATAATGAATAAATAAATGAGTGAAGAATTAAGGTACTAACAGGTTATTTCCCAAATGATGCAGTATTTATACATCAAAATAGATTAAGGAAAGTAACTACAAGTAATAAAAGATGTTAATTGTAAGATTATTTCAATAACCCTTCAAAGGAAGATAATTTAAAAAGAATGATTAAATAAAAATTATTCAAAATTCATTCAGAAGCATATCAAATCCTTTTCAGAAACTTGGCATGAAGTTCAAAAGTAATCAGCATAACTTAGAATAACTTAGAAGTAATCTCAAAAAAATTTAGCATAACTCAGAAGAGCTCAGAAGTAATCTCAGAAAAGTTCAACATAACTCAAAAGAACTCAGAAGTAATCTCAGAAGAGTTCAAAAGTAATCTCAGAAGAGTTTAGAAGTAATCAATATAACTTTCAACCCCTTCAGAGATTAATCTTAAAGCTTAGAAGCATGTTAGAACCTCCTCTGAATCAAGGTGTGATAATATCATACTTTAGAGGTCGTGCAAAAGTTTTCTCAAACTACTAAAAATTGTCATAAGTTAAATAGTCTACTTCAAAGGAATTCTCTGCATTCAGAAGTTCTTTAGAAGAACATCAAAAATGCTTTCAAGTCTTAGAAATATTTTTGAAGACTAATAATGGATATAAAAAATTAATCCAGAAGAAATTTTTGAAGTTAAAACTTTTTTAGAAGACTTCCAAAAACAATACAAAAGGGCATCAGAAGTAAATTCGAAAAGATAATAACATCATATGTTAAACTCGATCCTCAGAGTTACCTTAGAGGAAACATCTACAATCAGAAGCTTGTCAAAATTAATTTAGAATGTTAACATAATACTCAGAAGCTTTCCTAGAGGCATTTTCAAAAAGACAAGACTCAAAAAAACATATTAGAAGCAAAATCCAATCTTCAAAGGTATCTCAGAAGTTTCTCAGAAGTTCTTCAAAAGTCCAAAATATAAGCATTAATAGCAAAATCAACATTTAAAAAATTTGAGATTATACAACCAAGAAAAATAATTATATCAGAAGTTTTGAAGATCTACTTTAGAACTCTGATATGGAGTGGGTCAAACATCAAAAGTTTTGACTACTTAACTCAAAAGTTCTGAAGCCTAACCAAATGCAAAAAGTCATGACCAACTTTGCCAAACATTTGAAAATGGTGTTAAAGGTTGCAATGGCTAAATTTTCTCTCAGAGTTTATAAAAAGATGACTAAAGCAAGACATAATCCAATTTGAGAAACACAAAAAATCATCTGAGCATTCAAAAAGAACATTTAAGATCTTTCATCATTTAACTCCAACTACTACAACACTGCTAAAGCATTGAAAGCCAAATTTATGCCATCTTTAAAGGAGTTTAATAAATTTGATCTTATTGCATATTTTGTTTATTTATTTGAGCTTTAATTTTTGTACAAGTCTGCTTAAGTAAAAGACATTAATCTGTACATTTTCATTTGGAAAACCAACGAGTTAGTTGGTGAGCTTTGAAAACCAATAGTTTGTAAAAATTTTTGGTTAGCTTGGAAAACAAGTAAGTTTGTTGATAATCTTGGAAAACAATGTGTAAAAGTTTCTGATGAGCTTAGAAACTAGTAAATTAGTTGGTGAACTTGAAAACCAATATGTGAAAGTTTCTAGTGAGCTTGAAAAACTAGTAAGTTAGTTGATGAGCTTAGAAACCAATGTGTAAAAGTTTCTAGCAAGCTTAGAAAACCAGTAAGTTATTGATGAACTTGTAAAACCAATAAGTGTTTAGTAGAACCTGAGATTAGTAGAGGAGACTGCCTAAAAGAAGTGAAGTAGGAAGCTAGGAAGGGCCGAACCACTATAAAAATGTTGTGCATATGTGCTATGAATTTTACTTTCTTGTATTTTAAGCACATCTATCAAGTTACTGGCCAAATTTTTTGAAAGCTCAATTCACCCACCTCTTGAGCTACCATCCAGCTAGGGACCAACAAATTTACCTCTTTTGTTCTTATCCAGCCTTGTCGATGTGCTTATTGGAGTACTTGCTGCTCTTACTTCTTCCATTTTGAATTTCTTCAACATATTTCTAGTGTATTTTGACTGGCAAATGTAATTTCCTTCATCTTTTTGTTTGATTTGTAATCCAAGGAAGTAATTCAATTCACCTATCATGCTCACTTCAAATTCTTCTTGCATTATCTTTGAGAAATCTTGGCAAAGCTTTTCATTAGTAACACCAAATATAATATCATCCATATAAATCTGTACTATTAAGATATCCATACCAACATTTATTATAAATAATGTAGTATCAATATTTCCTCTCTTAAACTATTGATCACTTTTGAATTTGCTCAACGATTCATACCAAGCTCTTGGAGCTTGTCTTAGTCCATATAGTGCCTTAGTGAGCTTATATACATGATCAGGTTGTTCAACATTTTCAAAACCAGGAGGTGGTCCACATAGACTTCCTCACTTAGATATCCATTTAGAAATGCACTCTTTATATCCATCTAAAATAATTTAAAGTTCCTACAGGATGAAAAAGCAAGCAACATTCTGATGTCTTCCAATCTTATTATAGGAGTATATAGTTCCTCAAAGTCAATTCCCTCTTCTTGAGAGTACCCCTTAGCAACTAACTATGCTTTATTTCTCACAACTAGTCCACTTTCATCCAGTTTATTTTTGAATACCCATTTAGTTCAAGTCACTTCAATGTTTTCTGGTCTCGGAACTAAGTTCCACACTTTATTTCTTTCGAATTGGTTTTGCTCTTCTTGTATTACATGACCCATTTTTCATCACTTAGAGCTTCATCAATGAAAATAGTTTCTATGTTAGAAATAAATGCATAGTGACCATAAATGTTCTGCATAGATTTTCTTGTTCTAACATCATCATAAACATTACCTATGATTTGATCTTTGGGATGGGTAGTAATAAATCTCAAATCAGTAGGGGGTTGATAAGGAACATTACCTATACTTACCTCCTCCTCATTGTCTAAATCCCACATATCTTCATTCTTTGAGACATTTTCTCTGTAGTCTTGTATTTGCAATTTTTTCATTTTCTTAATATTTTCATGTGCATCACTATCAATCTCATTTCTTAGGGTTAAGTTGGTTTCATCAAATTTAACATACATAAACTCTTTAATAATCTGTGGTCTCTTAATGAAAACTCTAAATACACTACTATTGAAAGAGTAACCAAGGAAGATAGCTTCATCACTTTTTGGATCAAACTTTCCCCGGTTATCTTTACCATTGTTCAGCACATAGCATGAGCAACCAAAGAGATAAAAATAAGAGATGTTAGGTCTTCTTCCTTTCCAAAGCTCATATGGAGTTTTCTTTAGAATTGCTCTAATGGTAACTCTATTTAGCACATGACATGCTCTGCTAACTACTTCTTCCCAAAACCTTTTGTACAATTTACTCTCATTTAACATAGTCTTTGCCATTTCTTGAATTAATCTATTCTTTCTTTCCACAACTTCATTTTGTTGAGGAGTTCTAGGGGACTAGAAGCTATGGTGAATCCCTTTTTCCTCATAGTATTCAATAATTTTTTTGTTTTCAAATTCACCACCATAACACTATAAATAGATATGACTGACATTTGCTTCTCATTTTAAACTAGCTTTGAGAAAGTAAAGAACATTGAAAATGCTTCATCTTTGCTAGTTAGTAGAATTACCCATGTAAACCTAGAGTAGTCATCTATACATAACTCTTTCCTCCAAGGCTAACAATATCTGATGGTCCAAAAAGATCCATATTCAGTAGTTCTAGAGGTCTAGATGTGGATATTTCATTTTAGGATGGAAGAATACTTTTGTCTGTTTTGAAATTTGGCAAGCTTTTCAGATGTAATTTTTGTCAAATTTCAGTTTAGGTAGACCAATCATGAGATCCTTTTTCCTTAAGGATTTACTGTTTGACAAGTTGAAGTGTCCCATCTTTAATAGCAATTAAGCATTTTTCCACAATTTTATCTAGTTGAATTAGATAACAATTTTCATGGCTTTTTTGGCTGAACAATAGCTTGTTATTTTAATTAAATGCATTACATGCAGATGGTTCAAACAACACTCTGTGACCTTTGTCACATAATTGGATAATGTTTAAAAGATTGTGCTTGAGTCCATCTACATATAATATATCTTCTATGCATGCATTAAACAAACCGTAAAAATTTTACCTATATCTCTGCTGATGAAGCCCTTATCATTGTTGTCGAATGCAACTTTTCTTCCATACATTTGCATCAAATCTTTGAAGAGATTTTTATTCTCGATCATATGCCTTGAACAACCGCTATCAATGAACTAAGTATTACTAGATATGGCTTTGAGGCTTACCTATATATAGGATAAACATTCTTCTTACCTTCTTAGTACCCAAGCAATGTGTCTAGTTGTGTTAGTAAGATTGCGTGTGTGAAATGAATTATGTGTGTTCTTGGGTCTCCATTTCAATTTAGCTCCTTTTGCTTGCATCTTCTTAACGTAGCAATCATACACTTTTTGTCCAATTCTGTTACAGAAATAACATGTGTTTGAGGTTCTGTTAAGGACATAATGGTTCATCAGTTTCTTCACCCAAGACTGTCCTATGATTCTTCTAATACTTGGATAGTTTCCTCTGTTATCTATGAGGTTTATGCCCTTAGACCATCCAATAAATTTATGTAGGTTTTCATCACCTAAATGCTCATAACCAAATCCTTTTTTGCTAGTTTAACCAATCATTTTCATGAACTTGGCAACTAATTCTCCTAGGTTGGAGAATTTGCTCAACATATTGTTCAACATTTCAATTTCCTTTTTCAAGTTTTCTACTTCTTTTTGTAGAGATAGATTTCTTTCTGCTAATATAGAATTTACTTTGACAGTTGCATCAAGGTATCTCTTCTTTTGAGTAAACTTGTGACTAAGAGATTCAAACTCATTGAAGAGAGAGTCATATAACTCTTGTAATTTATCAAGTTTTCAATATTTGGTACATTTACTATTTGAGTTTGAAGAATCAGACCTATAAGAGTGGTAGGAATTTACCTTAATATCTAGTTTGTTGTACAGTGTTCTTTGGTAGAGAGCTGGCTTGTTGATTTAGTTTCCATGCAGTATATTTTTTATAAAATTTCTGACTTCTCTATCATCTTTTTTGCTTGAGCTCATGCCTAAGGATTCTTTATTGTTTACATACATTCCTTTGGAAAAATTTCTTAATGGTCTCTTCAATTGTTTCTCTTTTCTATTCCTTTCTTCTCTATCATTTACATTCACTTTTTCTTCATTAGGACACTTGGAGACATGTTCCCAATTCCTCCATATTTGTAACATGTGGGAAGATCTTTCCTTTCTTAAGCCTTCTTTTATTTTTTTTGACTAGGCTATCTTCTTAAGATGTTACCTTTATTGTGTCTCATGAGCTTTCTGAAGTTATTGGCTAGCATGGCCATTTCATCTTCAGACTGTGATGAAGATTCACTACTGCTCTTCTTGGTTGCTTTAAGAGCAATTATTTTCTTCTGCCTTGTTAGTTCCTCTCTCTTATTTTTAAACAACTCATGTGACATCAGAGAGCTAATGAGATCATCTAACAGAAGCATGTTCAAATCCTTTGCTTCCTCAATAGCTTTGATCTTTTGATTCCAAGAGTCTAGTAGCGCTCTTAAGATCTTCATGTCCTGTTCAGAATTTGAAACTTCTCTTTCCAAGCCTTTCAAAGCATTAGTATTTAGAAAATCAAGCATACATGTCAGATACGATTTCTCCTTCTTTCATTCTAAAGTTTTCTAGTTCTTCTATCAATATATTCCTCTCGGTCCCCCTAACTTATGAGGATTCTTCCTAAATATACACTAACTTATCCCAAATATCTTTTATAGTAGTGTAAGAAGATACTCTATCAAACTCAATGGTTGACAATCCACAAAATAGTGAATTCATAGCTTTAGCATTATTTTGGGCTGCGTTGTTTTCTTCTCTACTCCATATACCAATTTCATTATAAGAGGGTGACTCCTACTTCAATGGCCTTCGAGAATCCATATCGTTGGCCATAATAAACTGCTTCATCCTCAAATTTCAATAGGCAAAGTTGGTTCCATCAAATAGGGGTGGCCAGGTAGATGATTGCCTCTTGGCAAAAATATGAGTATAGGATGATGGGTCTGTCATTGGATCACAACAAATATTTATGTAGCCTTCTATGATACCACTTTTTAGTCCCAAAATGTAGGCAAATACCCAAGAGGGGAGGGGTGAATTGGGTTTTTAAAATCTTTTACTAAGCCCCTTTGAAGTATAATGTCCCTCTAGCAAGCAATGCAAACAATCAGTAATCACACAAATAAATAGAACACAAGGATTTTTATAATGGTTCGGCCAACTGTCCCTACTTCACTCTTCCAAGCACACTTTCCTCTTAGTGTCTTAGATTCTACTATCTCACTATAGTAGAAATACAATAGTGTTCCCAGTACTCTTCTAAATCAACTCTAGGGGGCTTACACAGTACTCCTAGCACTCTTTTTGATTTCAGCTCTAGGGGAAGTAAACCAATGCACCCAGCACTCTTCTAGATTCTAGCTCTAGGGGGCATAAATCAGTGCACCTAGCACTTTTCTAGATTCCAACTTTAGAAGGCGCAAACTAGTGCACCTAGCACTCTTTTAGATTCCAGCTCTAGGGGTCATAAACCAAGTAGCTCCTATCTGCACTTAGACATTAACAATTCTTCTTGACCCTGGTCAACACTTACTAGCTCAAGGCAATTATAGAGATAAAAGGATGTGAAAGTTTAAGCACACTATATCTCACTGTAAGCTTAGGTAAAGAATTTGAAGCTTTAAATGCATAATTAAATGATCTTCCCAGAAGATAGTTGGAGGCCTTCTAGAGATGATGCAGAAATATTAAATGCGAAGGCTCTTAGCTTAGTTGAAAGATAAATGAAGGTTGTAGCTTTGGACATAGTGAGCAAGCAATATTTCTTCTTCTCAAATTTGTTTCTTTCATCCAGCTTTACTCCATTTATATCTGCTTTGAATTTCAACCGTTGGTGGTAGGTGACCTCCATTAATTATAGACGATCATTCTAATTAGCTATTTTGAAATTGCCATCTCCTTGATTAATTCTCATTAGCTAGAATGCCTGTAATGCCATTCTTAGCTCAAGTGAGAAGACAAATTTCTACTTTGGGCAAGCATCTGGTGAGGGAATGTCTGCAACAATATCTATTTCATGCTTTTATGAAGAAGGCATTAAGTTCAGGCAAATTCTCCTGACTCAGTTTGTCCGGCACTTCATTCCATTTACCAAAAGTAAATTTTGGACAAACCCACTGAACTATTAGTTTGTCTGAAGTTAATTTAGGATAAACTCTACTTAGTCATTCACGATTGGATGAAGTTTGTTTATTCTGTTTTGTCCCGTGCTTCATCTCATTTACCCAAAGTAAGTTTCAGACAAACTCACTAAATTATTACTTTGTCCGAAGTCATCTTTGTCTTCTGCATTTTTCTGGGGTTTCTACCTTAAGTCTTCAGATGAAGTTCCTTTCCATTCTAGTTTATCTATAACCTTATGCATTTGTCTGAGGCATCTACCTTAAAGCTTTGGACAAACTTCTAATTCACTTTGCTTTGTCCGCGATTGATTTGGGCAATCTTCAGATTATAGATGAATAGAATTTTAGATTACAGATGCATCTTGATCTTTGATTGAGTAGTCAATATGACATACTTTGGACAAGTCCTTTAAACATGAAAGATCAATCTATTACTTCATTTTTTCTTGAGTTTTTCATTTGTCTGATGTATCTGACTATCAATAAGATTCAAAGCTCCTATTTTCTTCTCCCATTTCTTTTAAAATATTAAACTTCATTTGCACATTTTATTCTTCTGTAACTTATTTCTGCATACTTAAGCACTTGACAAATATTCATTAGTACAATGCAGTTGAGTTTTGTTTGTCAGCAAAACTATGCATTTACACTAATAGTTTATGTTGGAATTATTGGACTCATTATGTCAATATGGTGGTGTGACCACTTATTGCTTATTTTGTTGATATAACTAGATGTGGTGTGTTGTGGTGTAATTCCTAGAGGTTTATCTTGGTAAATAGCTTCATCAAATGTATTTTGCTGGGTTATAAATGCAATTATGAGGTGAATGAATTCTGTAATGATTGTATGTCATGAATTTTGAGTGCCACTTGATGAATTTTATGATTGTGATTGATGGTTGTAATTGATGGCATGCCCATGCAATGCTGAATAAGTAATGGCATTCCATTTATGTATATCTTGCTTCTCTAAATAAGCTGAATTCTGTTAGGATTGATTGAATATGCATTCCATGATAGTTTATCATGAGCCCACAGTTTGCTTATTTGTACTTTGATTTGGATGAAATGTTATGTGTGATATGATGGGAAATGATGAATTTGCGTATTCTTGTGTGTTACTTGACATTAGATTTTGTTGTAGGTTAATTTAGCTTCTTTTATTATTGAAAGTGATTGATGAAATTTTCCATATGTGAGCAGTTGTAATTAATATTATTGATATTGCAATGTCTTGTATTCCATCATGAGTCATAAATTATGATGGACCTGATTGAATTCTGTGATTTTTAATGACATTACGTGAGATGTGGGGGTTTAGATGGATGAAGAATGTGGTGATGTGTGGTGTGATGAAATGTTGGGAGTGTGATGAAAGCCCCCCGATACCATTGATATGTTATGCTTATGCCTAGAAGGTGGAGATGTGGTAGGGTGAGGCATATAGCAGAGTCCCAGGGGCGGAGGCATATGGCCAAGTCCAGTAGAGTGGATAGCTCGCACATATATGATAGGCATCCACGGCGTACCACTATGCTGTGGCTGGGGCATGGTTACAGATAACGATAGACATCTTTGGGTTGCCGCTATGCTTTGGTGGTGACAGTTATATTTGCTATTGATGCGCCTTACTAGCGCATAGGCCTAAGTATTGATGCATCTTGCCAGCGCATAGTCTAAGTACTAATGTGCCTTGATAGTGCAAAAGCCTGAGCAATGATGTGCCTTGACAGCGCAAAGGCCTAGATTGGCCTAGGGCTTGATTGTGATGCTTGGATAGGCCAACATGATCTAGCACCTACCTAGGGTGAAGGCCTAGACGACCTAGCTTTAGGACACTTGATTGGCATGGTGACCTAGAAGGCCTAGGATGGGCACTAGATTATTATGGCCGAAATAACAATTTGAATGTAAAGGCTAAAAGCCCTAGATTGTGAAGAAATATGTAATATGCATATTTTATTGATGTTGCATTTGCTATATAACCACTATGCTTTGGAATTACTAACACTGTATCTAAGGAAAATATAGCTAATGGTATGTATATATATATATATGGATTATTGCTTACCATGAGATTGCATACATTAGACTAGAAGGTAAATTTCAAATGGATTGAGATGATAAAGCCTTGATTATAAGGCTGAATTGATATTGATAAGGATATGATAAAAATAAACATTTTTAAAAGAGGATGCCTGAGGATAAGGTGCCATAAACGCTTGAGTATGCATCTGAGTTGATAATGAAATTGCATATGTGCCTAGGTTGGGAGGATATGTTTTTCACAGGTGTAAAACTGTGTTTATATTTGCCATGGAATTATGTATAATTGTGTGTCATGAAAGTATTGTATGATTCCTATGTTTGGAAAGTTATGGGTGTATATGGTAATGTGAGTGACTATTGATTAAAGTAGAGATCTTATTTTGACTTGATTATGAGCACCTTAGACATGGAATTGAATAAGTGTCATTGCTAGTAAAAGTAAACAATTCTTGAATGATCAGAAAGACACAACTTGTGTGGTGTATCAAATAGATATGGATCCGCAAGATGTGAAGTTGTCCAAATTAGTGATTTTACAAATTTGAGGAATGACCATAACCAAACTATACTAAAAGTTTTGAGGATGAAACGTTTTATAAAGAGGGTGGTTTGTAACATCTAAGGTGTTAATTTTTTGGGTAATTATATAATTGATTACTAGTATGACTATAAATGGGGTGATCTAAGATGAGGAGAAATTTTTTTTGAAATGAAATGATTCAAGTATTTATGAATTACATAAAAGTTAAATAAAATTGTGCTAATTAAAAGCATATGTTGATGGTTATATGATTTGATTCTTAGTTATTTGAGGCATAATGTGTGGAAAAATCATAGCCTAAATACATAAGAGAAATAAGGAATCGAAATGGTAAAGAAATGGAGCAAAAGGGGGAGAAAATCAACAAAAATTAAAAATTGCAATAGGGTTGACGCCGCATTGCCAAAATGGGGGCTGCATTGCTAAAACACAAAGGATGTAGGGCGGTGGAGTTAGCAAAATGGGCGCTACGGCAGCCAAATCCCAGGCTCAATTTTTTTTAAACCTATTTCATTTCGTTTCTTCATAACCCCGTTCCATTTTCTTTCTCCCATGCCCAAACTCTTGCCCTAGCCCCTTTATGCCTCCATTTCTTGCTTGATTAGCTAGGAAACAATTAGATTTAGATGATTAATCCCTTTATCATACCTTCTAGCCTAAGTTTTCTAGTTTGGACGGTGGAAAACAATGAAAATTCAAGTTTGCTATGTTTGTGGAATCTATGGAGTGCTTTGAAGATGGATTCATGCTTCAAAATGGAAGCCATGTTTGAAATTGAAGGTAAATTCTTTTGTTTCAAGTGAATTGATGATTTGTGCCTATTAGGGTTTTATGAATAGCAATTTTTGGAAAAATGGTAGAATTTTTGTACTAATTATGGGGGAAATGATTAATTCATGGATTATAATGGTTTAAGACTTGTTTAAGGGTGAAAGATCTAATTTTGGGTCATAACTTAAGGCTACTAAGGGCCTTTATGCATAAAGTGTTTAAACAACTAAATCACGGAATTAAAAACTTGACTACTTTTATGATTGTTTGCATGTTAATCAAGTTGTATACAAGATATGTGTTGTAGGAAGTTAGGGTTTCTTCAAACACCTTATTGATAAATCTTATTTTTGTTGTGGTTCACAACCTACATGAACTGTAGAAGAGGATTTCATGTGTTAGGTGTCTAAGAAGTTAATTGAGTTAGTTAATAGCCTAATTAGATTGCTTGTATGATTGATTACTTATAAATCATGTTGTATGATGTGGATGTGTTGCTAGAAATGTTATAATCTAAGTAATTTATATAAACTTTCTCACGAAATTCCATATGAGCAAAAAAGTATGTATGAAGGGTTTGAATACAATCCTAAAAACTTGATAAAGTAGGATGAGAAAATTATGTTTTTTGGGGCATAATTAATGAATAAATAAGTTGTTTGGATATTAAGGTCTTGAATACAAATTAGATAATATTGTGATATTATTATGGACATTAATACCTAGCTATACACTATATTTGAATGATAAAATGCCCTTGTAAGAGAAACTTATGTAAATTGAATGTGGACATATGATATATGTGTAGGAGCTTATAAGCTTAGAGGGGAAGCTAAGGAACTTATGGGGATTTCTGAGGTGGTTCTTCTTCACCTAGGTAAGTAGGCTTTTGCTTCTATGAATGTATTGCTGGATGGAGATAGCGAATATCCATGTTTTGTAACCGGGCATGTATTCATGCATGTATAATTCATTAGGATAGAGAATATCCCATAATTCTTTTGAATGTATGGATTGATGCAGGATAATAAATATCCCAAAGTTCTTCTAAATGTTGTTGATGTATGGATTGATAAGGATAGAGAATATCCCATCATTATATATGAATTGGTAGTTACAATAATATGTGCATATGATTGGGGATAGTAAGTATCTTGTTACATTGCATTAGTTGTTGTTCTTATGTTACATAAATGTGTGGAATGAGGGTGACTAAATGTGAAGGTGGGATTTTTGGTATCCCAGAATTTGTATAGGGTAATTGAATAAATGTATGTATTGATGGGATGAGAAACATTCCATGTTGGTATATATATGTATCAATATGGTATGATTACATTGGTATGAATGAATTTAGGTATGTTGTGTTTTACATCTTAGGATGAGATGTGTGCATTGTATTCATGGTTGTAGTTCTCGGATACCATGACAAAATGATTGTTATATTTATACTCAGGCTTTAGTGTGGAATATGTTGTTTTTGTATTAATTATTATTTTATATTTTGCCTACTTACTGAGTTTGCCCCAGACTCACACTTTCTTATTTTTATTTTTTTTGCTGGCAAGTCATGTAAAGAATCCAAAATGTGGGTTGGGACTGGTAAGCAAAATTTGAAGATGGCTTCCTCGTGGTATAATGATTTGGAATTGTAATTCCATAATGGAATTGTATAATTGTATTTAAGATATTTTAAATTAAGTATAAAAGAAATGTAGTGACATGTCATAACAAATTATTCATGATGTTATGTATGGATATGTATAATCCCAGTTAGGTATGGCCATTATGATTCGTTTTGATCACAGGCAACTGTAGGTGTGAGTATTGTGGTTAATGTTGTTATTTTATGATTATCAAAATTATAATTTTATTTGATAAATATTTGTACAGTCATATAACCTCATTTTTTCAGGCTAGGCTCTGTTGGATTTTTGGTAGAATATTTTCTTTAAAAATAGAAAAATTACTGGGTAATGGTAAAACACATAGGCCCCATGGCAAGGTGTGACAATGCCTTAGGCAAATAAAGTTAATGAAAATGTGTCAAATACACTCAAATATTAATCCACACAAAAAGCAAAGACAGAGATTATAGTGGTTTGGAAAATCCTACCTACTTCACTCTTCAAGTCAAATTCACGGAGTTTGGTTTTACTAGTCAACTTAATCTGAATGTCACAAGTGTTACAATTCTCTATTCTCTAGATTTATAATTCCAAGTGATGGTATAGTTGAATCACTTACATAACCTATAATGATTTAAACTATCTATTGGTTTACAATCCAAACTAAGGTACAAAAGATACAACAAAGCAATAATCAAGATGCAGTATACAACCAATTTGATATACAAGTGACTTCTGAGCTTCAACAAACTTCACAACCTTTGATTCGATCACGATCACTTGTAAAACAAAGTTTAATAATAATCTAATTCACTGTAGATTTAATCCTATTTAATTCAAACTTGTTCACTCCCATAGATCTACTTTGTCTTCAATCAATCTCCTATTTTAGAGCCTAGTAACTACTAGAAGATTTTCTCTCAAAGAGGTCAAAAAATAGGGCAAAATGCTTAAAGACCAAAATTGCTGGTCAATAATGGATGGAAACTGTCGACATTTTTCAGACAACCGTCAATGGTTTTCCTTCACAAGAAATCTGTCAAGGTTTAACTTCACTAGATTTTTCCCTTACTGGTAATCAATCGACGTTCAACTTCATAGGATTTAAATCCATTAAGGTTCAACTTCTCAGGATTTGTCCCCAACTAACAATCAATGAAGGTTCCACATCACCAGTTTTAAAATTGTTGAAGTTTACACTACATTCCACAAAACATCAATGTATTAGGAAATAAGTCGATATTTTAACTTAACTTGAAATACATAATTTTTGAACAAACCATCCTTCAACCTATTTACAAAAATCCATGCACAAAAACAATCCAATTACACAACCAAACCATTTAGCCATCCATTCATCACATAAACAAATAAACCACACATACAAGCCATTTAACCACACTTTGAATTCTCATTTTGGAATTCAATTAACATTTCAGCTTCAACCTATCACCTGCATGAATAAAAACTTAGCAACCTGTAATAGATTAAATCAATCCTAGCACACTTTGAATTCCCATTTTGGAATTCAATTAACATCTCAACTTCAACCTGTCATTTGCATGAATAAATACCTAGCAACACATAATAGATTGAATCAATCCTACAAGTGTTAGATAGGATTTAACATACTCAACACATTAAGTTATCCAAGTTTATTCATCATCAAAACAAGAAACAAGAGTCAAACAATTGTTGACACAACCTTATTCATTAAAAACATTAATTCAAATATTCTTGTTATACAAATCTATGTGGATGACATCATCTTTGGATCTACAAATGAGAAGTCCTACAAGGAGTTTGAGAACCTAATGAAAACTAAATTTGAAATGAGCATGATAGGTGAACTGACATTCTTTCTAGGCTTCAATTAAAGCAAAATTTTAAAAGATGAAATTTTCATTTCACAAACTAAATACATCAAAGAAATGATAAAAAAATGAAAAATTGAAATTTTGCATGTCAAGCCCTATGAGTGTAAGTATGAAAATGTATAAAGATGAAAGTAGTGAGAGTGTTTACTAAAGGTTATATAGAAAAATGATTGGTTCATTGTATGTTTGATTGCCAATAGGCCTAATATTTTATTTAGCATGTGCATGTGTGCTCTATTTCAAACAAATCTAAAAGAATCACTTTATTCTACTATTAAACAAATTTTTAAATATCTTATGGTGTTGGGATTGTGGTATCCTAGACGATCATCATTTGAATTAGTTGGCTATTTTGAGGCTGACTATGTTGGATACAAAGTGGACAAAAAAAGTACAAGCGAAAAGTACAGTTGCATTATCAAATACTGAAGCTGAATACATAGTTGCAGCTAGTTGTTATGCACAAATACTTTGGATGAAACAATAGCTAAGTGATTATGATTTTTAATATTATTGTGTTCCAATCAAATGTGATAACACAAGTACAATAAATTTGACTAAAAATCATATATTTTATTCATGTTGCAAATACATTGAGATCAGGCATCACTTCATTAGGGATCATGTTCAATTGAACAATGTTTCAGTTGAATTTATTTCTGCTGAACATCAGTTGACAAACATTTTCACAAAACTGCTTCCCGTTGATAGATTTTTGCATATTAGAAGAGAACTTTGAATTATTGATCCATTTGCATGATAAAAAGCATCCTTCATATCATGAAAGACATATGTGTGTGAAATTTAAAAAAGTTTGATTACAATTATACAACATTGACAAATTTGCAAAATGTTGATTGTTGTAAACGTTAACAGATTTAAAATGTCAAAAAATTTGGAGATAGCGAGATAACTTAAAAGTGCAATTTAGGTGAAGTGATAAAGAAACTCATTTGTTTTCTTTGAGGTTTATCTTCATTCAATTGGGTGATTCAAACTCTTGGGGCATCATTCCTTCATTCTTCTTCAAAATGATGGTAGTGTCCTTCTCATCAAGAATAATTCAAAAAAAAAATTTCATTGACAAATACATGTAATAAGAGACTTCAATTTTTTTTGGCTCTCTTTTCTTGTTTTCCTTATTCTAATTGGTTGATTCTTGTTGAAAACTTGGATATTTTTGTTGTTTGGATAGAAAGGTTGAAAGCCCTTGTTGTGATTCAAAATATTTGAAACTTGGGTGTTTAGGATTTCAAAATCCAAAAGCTTTGGATTTCTTTCATTATTTTTGAAGTAATTTGTTGATGTCTTGCTAATTTCCTTAATTTTTGATGTATTCTTATATTAATTTTTAAGGAGATACTCTGCTGAATTGAACTCTTGTATTCAAATTCAAAAATTCCCAATTTTTGGGATGGTTTTTATTTTAGATTCAATGTCTTAGGCTTTCATTGTTATAAATTCATGAAATCCTATTGTACTTGATAACTTTTATGTGTTATTGATGACATTTGTGTGATTTTTCATGAATTCCATCATGATATCTTTGAATACCCTATTTCATTGATGAATATCCTATTTCATTGAGTTTTTGCACTTGAATGTATGTCTTTGCAACCAATCCTAATGTTTTTTGCAATATAGATGCTAGATTATGTAGCATGGTTGAACATTTATGCAATGTAGGTTATATAGTAGTTGATTTTAAAATTTTGGACCTAGAGATTTTTGTTCTGCTTCAGAGTTCTTTGACGTGAACTTCGGAGAAAAAATCATTGCTTCGGAGATTTTGTTTTG
>JAYJMB010000014.1:406894-422127 GCA_036873735.1 Pouteria campechiana
TTGGAATTGATCCTGACCCTGACACTTGCTAGTGGACCACCTCTTGGATGAAACACTGCCTAGCATTTGTCCCTATGCATGTCATTGAAAATTTTACCAATCCCAAATTATTTTAGTGTCTGAACCGTGGAAAACAATCCCCAATCATTTATTTCAATGCTATATGTAAGTAATTCAATTACCTTTAACAACTACATTTCTTTTTACATTTCTTTTCTCATTGTTATGTATATTTTCAATCGTCATTAATCTTTTTTCCTTATTCAATATATTATTGGCACCATCTATTTTCATTGGCATAAATATCATATCAAGAAAAAAAAAACTAAAATTACAGCAGATGATTTGTTTTGCCTGACTTCCTACAGATATGGACAACTAATTAGTTGGATGGACGATGCGCTTTCAACTCCTGCAATTGCATGGTTAGGATGTGATAATTTTCAGTCATTGCTCAATCACATTGCAGTCTCCAGCTTATTTGCAGAGAACAAACTGAGGGCCTTTGTATTGGGCCTTGCTGAATTTCTACACTATCTATGGCATTTTGGAACTCTTCGGTTGGCAAGTAGATCCAAATGTAGCCCAAATTTCGTCGGCCAATCTTAGCCCTTCAATTTGCTCTGCTTTCAAATGTCTTTAACTTGTAGGATGGTGGATGTGTACTAAGGCTCCCCTTGCACTCTGCCTGGGCCCTGTTTTAACTTTGCTAAAATAGAGACTTTAACCCTTCCAAACATATCCCATCCCAAATCAAAGAATCAAGTAAGCTACTAAAATAAGAATGATAGAAATTAAAATATCTATTATGAAAATATAATAAAATTCACTTTTATACTATTTATTTATCTAATCAAATATATATATATATGTGTGTGTATTTATTTAATTATTTAGATAATACATATAACATAATATAAATCATTTATAATTATAATATGATTTTAACTTTAAAATATTCCCCTTAACATTTTTTGTTAACTTAGCCTGTTTAATTGTATGATTTGGATATTTTTAATATAATAAAAATATTATTTTAAACAGATGATGAATTAAAATTATACCATAAATCCACTTTTTCCTTAGCTTACAAACTATACGCGTCCTTAATTACCCCCAAACCGGTGCATCCTTTCTTTTTAATCCAAGCAGTCCAAACGTTGATATATATCCGAGAAGAGCTCAAAGATGGTCAGGATCATTCCATCCATTCCTATCATCGTCAAAAGACCCATGTGATGATATTGAAGCTACAAGATATAATTTTCCATGGATTAAATTTATTGAGTAATATTAAATAATTTTTTATTTATTAAAAATATAGACGGATTCGATCACTAAATATATTTTCCTTTTGGCCAGTGCAAGGATGCTCGTGTATGGACAAGCGCAGCTCAGCAGAGCACAAATGTTTCTTCCTCATAAACCCTAATCCTCACCTTCGCCTCACTCACATAAAGTGCCTCTGGCTCTTTAAACCCTAAGCCCGTTCCAACTCGTCAAAGCTCCCCTAAAGGTATGAATTTTTCTGTGCATTCCTTCATTTTTCATTTGCTTTTCTTCTTTCATTGCTTGAAACTGCGAAATCTCGCCTATTGCTGATCTTGCCAAGCCCCCTGATTTTCGAAAGAGGGCTTGAGGACGGTGGATCCGACGCGGATGGGGAAAACGATTCGAGATTGGCTTGTGTCGGTAAATCATTCTCACGTTTTTGAAAAAAAAAATGTAGGAGACATTTTCCTTATACTGTGAACCGGAGTTGTGGGCATTTGATCATCTGAAGGTGGGATTATTGGCTATTTGTTTGTTGCTAGAGATTGCCAAAAAGCAACCTTTGAGTGAAAGATGAAATTGTCTGCTTGTGGGTGAGTGAGTGAAGTGGAGGAAGCACATATCGAAGGCTTTCAGGCGACTACTTCACTTAGCTAAGCCTGTTGAGCTCAAAAGTTGTGCAACAGTTGGAAATGACTCTCTGTTTCTTTGATCCTTGTACACGTCTTTAAATTTTGTTTCAAGGATTTCTAAAGAGAGTCGGAGATTTCTTTATGATACAAAACAAATGTTATATTGTGTGTTCTCTTTGCTGCTCCCAACTTTTTATTTAGTGGCTGTTACCTCTGTTTATGAATTTGCACATCATACTTCTAAGTTATCATTAGATGCTTGCTATTTGAAAAGTCATCGGTCTGATGCATTAAAATGAAATATTGAAATATGGGAAAATTACTTCTATTTATTAAATTAGAATCTATGCTGCATTGATTCACCCAAAAAGTTTGGGCCATTTATCGAACTGTTGCTATCGTTTCCCGCCAATGTTGGGTCTGTTGAGGGTAAGATAAATGCAGCCTTACCATTGCATAACTTTAAAGTGCGTGAATAAGTTAAAATTAAGATTGCTGAGAATTTAACCATTGGATTAAATTTGTTTGCGTTTATGCATACGTGGGCTGAATATTATGCAGAGCATCTCTGTGAAAACTAATGCTGGTAATAAGTCTTAAGTTACTGATATTTGATGGTTTTCATCAGATCTTTAAGTACTAGGATCTAAGATTGTTTGAGTGGTCTCCCTAACGAGAAACTTTATGGTATGTTTGACCCATTGGCAATAGATGGTCATTTAGTATTCTGTGGAGAATTATTCTAGATTTTGTATGTTCCTGCTATATTTGATTATTGAAAATAATGCAACTGTTGATCTAATCTTAAGCTTTTCATTTATATTGTGTCAGTTAGAAGAAAGATGTCAAATCCAAAAGTGTTCTTTGACATTTTAATTGGGAAGGCAAAGGCTGGCCGAATTATTATGGAATTGTTTGCAGATGTGACACCAAAGACTGCAGAGAACTTCCGTTCCCTCTGCACTGGTGAGAAAGGAATTGGGAAGTCTGGCAAGCCTCTGCACTACAAAGGATCAATTTTCCACAGGATAATCCCCAACTTCATGTGTCAGGGAGGTGATTTCACTAGGGGCAATGGAACAGGAGGTGAGTCAATCTATGGGCTGAAGTTCGACGATGAGAACTTCAAGAAGAAGCACACAGGGCCTGGTATTCTGTCAATGGCCAATGCAGGACCAAACACAAATGGGTCACAGTTCTTCATTTGCACTGAAAAGACTTCATGGTTAGATGGGAAACATGTGGTGTTTGGGCAGGTGGTAGATGGCTATAGTGTTGTAAAAGCAATGGAGAAGGTGGGTTCAAACAGTGGTACAACATCATCAGCGGTTGTCATTGAGGATTGTGGTCAGGTAACAGAGAACTGATTTGAGCTGTTGCAAGGAAGGCCTGGTATTTAATTGTTGATTTTGAGATGTGAGTGCTTGATCCTCTTGGTTGATCTTACTCTTGCTTCTTTGAGGATGACTGAATTTTTGTATTTACTGAAATTTTTTGTATTTTTATGGCATTAAACGTTAATCAAGTGGGAGTTAGATGGCCCTCACTTTTCCTAATAATCTTCTCAGTTGATAGATGAAATGGAGGCAAAGTAAGGCAGTTATCTTTAATTTCCAATTATGAATGGTCCCCAGAAACATGCGATTGGTTATGGGTGAAAAATTATGTAAAAGAGGAAAGCAAGAGAAAAGCATAAAAAGAAGATTCAATGATTTAAGGCATAAAAGAAAAGGTGATAATATTAGCTTTATAATAGCGATATCAGGCATGAAGTGAAGGACGATGAAATAGTTAAGATTCTTTTCAAAAAGAATGTTAGTCTGGCACACAGCAACTGTGGATGTTGCACGAAAGCTGCTGTATGGGGTACGCAAGACTCTTTGGATTTACCGCATTTCCATGGCATGGACAGATGAGCGATCGTCCCCGTAAAGCACCACATGTGCATGCGCCAGCTAATTATGGGACGCCAAAATATCACAATGGTTCTAAAAAATACAAAGATTTAAAACCTGTGGACGCAAAAAGGAGTAAACAATCAAATCCCTAATTCCATGCATTGTAGATTACCTTTTGTGCACATCATGGTAGAGGAATGATTGTGTGGTGGGATTTGTTTGTTGTAGATCGTAATTATGAAGTCATTCCTCATTTATCGTTAGTACAATACATGGAGAGATTTAGACATTTGATTGCCCAAATATTCTTTTCTATCCATGAATTTCAATCTGACATTGGTTTTTATTCGTTGTTTGGCAGTGGGTATTGGCTTCTCTCTTGCGTGGTAGCCAAGGGGAATTACCTTTTAATTTGAATGTGACCAGTCCTAAGCCAAGGGATCTCATCTTTGCTTGGCACTTTGGGTTGGAGTGGTGGTGCCCTTTAATTCTCTTGGAATCATTCATGAAATGGACACCAAGTTTATCTTACAAGTGCACAACAAGCCCTAACTTTTCAAATTTTGCCAGAAGGACATCAACTTGTTCTTAGTTTTGTAAAAACGGATGCCTTACAGCTGCATGAAATAAGGTTGGCAAAATTAAAAATTAAGTTCAACCCAATCCGCATTGTAATTTCGGTTGGGTCGAGTTATCAGCAACCTAATTCAACCAGACCCAATCCTTTGCATGCCCACCTATTTTTACATGAACCTCGTCATTTTTTATTGCATTTTAATGTTGAAAATAAATATTTAATTTTTTTGTATTTTAATTAACATAAGATAATTATTTTAAAATAATTGAAAATATATTTTATGATAATCAAAATTACCAACTTGAGTTATTAACTCCAATCATCAACCAAATTCTACCCGAATTCAACTGATTGAAGGTTTTAAAAATAAGGTCAAAATTGCGGGAGAAATTTTTGGCAATGAGCGGGAGGGAAAAGGTGTTTTGGCAGGCAATTGATTGGAGTAGATGCCCAAAAATAAAAAAATGGTGAAATCACAACAGATTGCAGCAAGCAATGCGAGGGGAGGGAGCCGATGAAAGGGGCTTTCTTGCACTTTTTGCTGCTGTTGCCTAGCGATTGTGAGGCAAAACACAAGGGCTGTGCATTTTCTTGGGAGGACTAAGATTTGAGAATCACTTGGCAAATTTGCATGAAACACTTTGATGTTTTCCTATAAAGCGTCCAATCGTTGGGACCCACTTGTAATAGCTGCAAACGTATGATCTTCCTAAGTTATGATATCGGAACCCACCATTTTCCACCAATTTTTGAGCAAATCATGTGGCACACCTTTTCATATCAAATTTTTGTATGGTTCAATCCTAGCTGGAAAATCAATATCAGCCCATTTGAATGTGGCTTGTGTCGAATGGTTGATTGGATGATTTATTGGTTTTAGCTTCTGAAATAAGAGCAATCCTCTATCATTCATTCGTCCAATTCCCACCATGTCAAGAATGGGTGGATTTTGGGGTTAAGAAGTAAATTTTTTTATTAAACTATTTGCTTCGATGGAAATGAAAAAAAAAAGTATGATAAAGAAAAGATGTCAACCATGTCAGAAATTATGTCAGTTATAAAATAAATAAAAACAAATAAGATAGATTTTTCAATGAAAAAAGATAACGAATAAGGGGGAAAAAATAGAATTGAATTGGAAGATGCATGTGATAAAAAAAAAAAATCTTTTTTAGCCAACCAAATAGATTTGATATATAATGTTGTTCAATTACATGGCATAATGATTCTCAAGAGCTACCGCAAAAGCGAGTTAGGGTGAAAAATATGGAGCCTCACTAGCTCATGGGCAAATCAATTAATTTTAATAATTCAATGAGGAAATATCAATTAATTATATATTAGATCCATTAAATTAATGTTAATTTCAGTAAACTATTGTTTGGTCTTTTGGACACTTTCTATCCTCGTCACTCTGAAATTTAAAAAATTAAATACATTCCAATCATCTCTTTCAATCTATACTACAAAAAATAAAGATGAACCACCAATCCCTAATTCTTTGGCCTCTTTGTAAGCCCGAATCTACTTTCCTCCACTTATTCCCATTGCTTATAATTCTCATATTATTATTTTTTTAATTTCTATTTTTTTTATTTTTTCATAAAAATAATTTATTTTATAATTATTTATTCTATTTTATGTTTTAATATTGTCTCATTCTTCTCTCACACCATTTTTACTTGTTCAACTTATCTTTCTTTCTCTAAAACAAAAACTTTGATTTTACATTTACCTACCTTCACTTACTCCAAATAATTTTACTTTTTTAATTATTATATATAATTTTAATCTTATTTTTAATTGTTACTCATACTTCCAATAATTTACTCTTATTTCACAAAGTTAATTTATTTTTCTTATAATTGTCGTTGGCTTGTTTTTTTCTTATTTTTATACAAAATGCAAATACAATAAATCTATACAGGACCCCGCATGACAACCCCCACCTTTTTAGATATTCAATTTCCAATTCCAATGAGGAAAATTATGTTCGTACAAATTACTCATGCTGGACCCCACAGAATTGACGGTTCGGATCGGATCCAACCCATTCCGCAAGCACCAGAGGTCCAGAAGCATCTGCATGTGTACATAAACGAAATTACTACGGCGGAGCAGAAAAAAAGATCTCCGAACCCAAACAAGAAAAACCAAAGAAGCGGAAGAGCGCTGGCGGATAGGAAGAAACGGCAGCGAGAGCAGCGAGCAACAGATACGGAGAGAGAGTGAAAAGGAATGGTGAGAATTATTCCGATGGCCACTTCGTCGTCTCTTCAGCTCGCATCTTTCCGTCCTCTCTCCCTCTCTTCGCTCAATCCCAGCCGTTCGTCGTCGGCCGCTGCAGTTTCTCGGCTCGGCGTCTGTCTCTCTGCCTCCCAGTCCGGCCCTTCTCGAAGGCTTGCTCTCTTCCATCTCGGAAGCGGTAATTTTTGACCCCAATTATCGAAATGCTTTTCTTCCGGATGGAATTTTGCTTTGTTCCTGTCCAAAATGGATTATTTTGTATTTTGAGTGATCGAATCGTATGGTTGTTCGTTATGCCGCAAAAAAGATTGAATTTTGGGTTATTTTTTTCTTAAATTTGCGATGGGTTTTCTTTTTCTCTGCTCGCTCTGTTCCATCTCGGAAGCGGTAATTTGCAACCCAAATCCTCAAAATGCCTTTCTTCCGGAAGGATTTTGCGTTGTTTCTATTCAAAATGGATTCCTTTTTATTTTTTTGAATTGAGTGCTTTTTCGTTATGGCGCAAAAAAGATTGGATTTTTGCGTCCCTTCTTAAATTTGCGATTGTTTTTCTTTTCTTCTGCTCGCTCTCTTCCATCTCCGAAGCGGTAATTTTCTATACAAATTCTCAAAATGCCTCTCTTCCGGAAGGAATTTCGCTCTACAATGGATTCTTTTTTATTTTGAATTCTCTAATTGGGTGGTTGTTCGTTATGCCGCAAAAAAGATTGGATTTTGTGTTATTTTCTTCTTAAATTCGTGATGGTTTTCCTTTTTTCCTTATTCAAATTTCGGTTCCTCAGGTGAGATGTTGTTATGTTTTGTTTCACATTTAAATGTTAGGCTTTGATTTTATTTTCCGGTGGGAATTGCATTAATCTTTCTCGATTTCAGTTATCGAAATGAGTGTTTTTATGTTATGCATCTAAAGAATAAGATTTTTGAGACATTTTTCTTGTCAGAATCGCATTTTGTTTTTCTTTTTTGGTTTCAATTGTTGCAGTGGTTTCTTGTTTTTTATGCATATAAAAGTTTGGATTTTTTATTTCTAATGATTTTTCTCTAATGAAATTTGGAATTAGGAATGTGTTGTAGATGTAAGCCTAATGCTGTGTAGAATGCTTGTTCCGGATATTGCTGGTATTGATACTGAATGTGTGTTTAGTTTTTCTCTTTTTCGTTTGTTAGGCATGGCATGTTTGGTTGAGCCAAAAGCCATAGAGTTTCGTGATATGCTGCACCAACCTAGCTGATATAAGCCTGAAATTATATGGGATCTATTTTATTTTCTCTTTGTTTCAAATCCAATGTATATTTAATAGTATCTAGTGTTTTCCTTGATATCATGGGTTTATCAGAGTGCATGAGAGATGCAAGTTTCACTTCTCAAAGTGAAAGTTAAACAATCATAATGGATCAGAAATGATGCCTTTTCTGTTGGTGCAACCCATGATTGTTGTTAACAGCATCTTTTATGATAAGCAATTCAACTGAAGTTCACGTCTTAGATCTGATCAATTCTCAACAACCTGAACTTATGGTGATCTTGTTATAGTTAACATCCCAATTACAAAGAACTTAGTGAGACATCATGCTAGCTAACTGGAGATCAAATTACAGAAGAATCTTGCATCTGCTGAAATTTTATAACTGTTGTGCAGCCATGGAATCTACTGAAAATGGATTACAGAACAGGTGTTGGATTGTGTAATCATGCCACTCCAACATCACTTATGGCCCAGAAGTGAGTTAGGTGCTGCTAAACACTCCCTTTTATAGGAAGTTGAGTTGTGGGGATGTGGATCCCTTATCTCTTGAGACTGAAGTTTAATTTCAAGATGCAGGACTCAAAATTAGCCTGCCCAAGCATGCCTGAAATTTAAATCTGTCCAGTTTGTTGTATATGCCTGGAGAGTCCAAATTTTAGATTCATGTTATGGGCCTCATGTGGCCACATTTAGAAGCTTGTTCAAAGGTGGACTCTGTTGTCATATGCGACATCTCACAAGGCTATGTCACATAGAGTTGGTTGGTAGACAAAATATAAATACACAATCAATGAAGAAGCTCACAGTGGACAACGACATGACCTATGGTTTATTTGAAGATGGTGTGATGAATAGAATGGGAACGTTCATGTTGGGATAAGCATGTGTTGATGTTGGATAATAAAGTGTAATCTTATTGTCATTTCTTCCTTCTGCACACCTATCAAGCCAACTGGCTCAAAATTGCATTATGTTATTTTCTAGTTCATTCATGGCTGCATTTTCAGAATTACTAACATAGAGAAGAAAATTTGTGCATAGGGAGGTGCTGGTTCCTCCATTTGTACATCAAATTGCAGCAAAGTCAAGTACTAATATGCCTATAAAACGATAAAATTTTTTTTCTTATGTTTAGTTACATCGCAGTGTACCTGGTAATATTAATTCCTTATGGATGTGAGAAACTGACTCGAGGCATTATCTTTTTCAGATTCTGTGCTTACAGCTCTTTTACTGGTGTCCAGTTCTTCCACAGGCACAGTTATTTGGAATTAAAGCACCCAGACTGTTAAGGGTGGAGGGAAACAATATGGAAGTTGGGGCACCTGGAAGTATGGCACAGGCAAGCACCGCTGCTGGACAAGAAGATTTTCTAGAGTGGGTGAAAAAGGATAGGAGAAGGCTACTTCATGTCGTTTATCGTGTTGGGGACTTGGACCGGACTATAAAGCATGTCTCTTTATCATACAGCTCAATTATTTATTTACATTGACATTGGTTTCAGGTGCATATCATGCTTGGAAATTATTTAGTGGATATGGTTGTTGTAGATTCTATACAGAGTGCTTAGGAATGAAGCTCTTACGAAAACGAGACATTCCTGAGGAAAGATACACAAATGCTTTTCTTGGATTTGGGCCTGAAGATTCACATTTTGTCGTGGAACTCACTTACAGTAAGCCACCTTGTTAACCTTGTTAACTCCTAGAATGCCACCATCTCACAAAAGTAAAGCCTTCTTTTGGGGCTTTGTCTTTATGCCTGTTGCTAAAGCTCTGAGAAAATGGGCAGGGCTTCATAGCTTTTAATCTTCTTGTAATTTAAATTACATGTGCTTTTTATGGGCTAAGATCATTCCCATTAGGTTTGTTTTTTAATGTTTGCAGATTATGGTGTAGACAAGTATGATATTGGGACAGGTTTTGGTCATTTTGGCATTGCAGTTGAAGATGTAAGATTCTGTTCCTTGAAATTTGATAACAGGTTGTGTGTGCATTTTATGTTTAAACAAAAGAAAAAGTTCTACAGTTGTTTGACTTTGCATAAATTTTTTGATTTTTTTGCATAGGGCAAATATGTGCATTTTTATGTTGGGGACCCTCTTCTGATTGTATATAATGTTCTTGAGAGTGGCTCACAGCTCTAAATTTGATGGAATCTCTTCACCACCATTGCCATTGCATCTTTCTCTTCTCCCTGCTTGCTGCACTTTCCTTATTCCCATATTTCAGCTGCAGCACACATTCCTTTATGCCACCTTCCTTTGCCTCACCCTGCTTTCTTCTCCAGCATTGCCTCCACTACTGGTTCTGTTCTTCCCTGTCTCCCTCCTTGCTGCTGCCACCTACCAGGTCTCCTTTCATCCTCCACAGTATTTTGACTGCTGCCATGACTCCCATATGGGTTGAATGTGGATTTTCAGTCTAGGACCAAATTTGATTTTGAGCATGGCATTCAATTGGGGTGTAGTCAGCTCTATACTCATTAGCAAGTTTTTCCTCAATTCCAGTCAATTTTGTATTGCTTCCTTTGCTTAATTTTTAAAAATAGGCCATTGTAACTGTTATTGGGTTTCATGTATTTGAAATCATTTGGATATACATGGTATTAACTTTACTCATCATTAGATTCTTTTGGAACCTATAAAAAGTGAACTTGTTCATCGTGCTTTCTTTTTATGATGTTTCAAACTAAATTTGTGATATTACATATTTTGATGTTTCATAAAAAAAATTGGTTTTTCCCATTATTTCTCACCAACTAGGATAGCAAAATATTCCTTCAGATGACAACATGATTTTGTATACCAAGTTGTCCGATGTATGGCACAATACCAATATTTGAAACACTGCATCCTCAATGTGCTGGATGTTGAGTGGATCTTATCCAGGATTGGCACACAGAGACCACTTCTGACATGATTCTTCCAGGCTTACTCCCTTAATGTCAAAAACATTATATGACTATGACGTTTGGTAAACTGTGGTGCTCTCTGCCATTTCTGTTGAGGTATGAATATTCATTATGAGAGCCCTTGAAACAGGAAGGGCAAAAAGAACGTGGTTAAGAGGTCAATAAGAAAGATATGAAAGTGTCTGGACTTACTGAGAACATAACTAAGATTGACAGGAATGACATGACAGGATCCATGTTGCTGATCCCACTTAGGTGGGAATAACTCATGATGATGATGACGCCATTGAAACTTGTCTAATTTTGAAATCTTTATCTAACTTGAAGGTCAATGTCCATGAATTTATGAGTTATCTACACATCAATTTTAACTGATGCCTATGACACACCAAAGATGCCCTCCTTTCTTGTGCTAAAAGCGGAGATGAAATTCCAAGTGCATCAAGTCGAAATATGCAATGAACACATCTCTATGGGAATATGGTGTCTTTGTTGTCATCATCTTTAGCATCCTCAATCATCATCACATCTAAACGTTTTTACATCTGTTTGGGTTCAAGTAGACAAGTATCCTTTCCCACCAATCTTCATTATCATAGATTGAAATGTCATGTTGTCTGGATTTATGAGAATTATCTGAACAAATTTTCTGTAGATGACAGCCTGATGCATTCTCCTTTATCCAGCCCAAACAAACAATTTATTAGTCATATTTATTTATCAGATGATCTGCGTTATCTTCCTTTCTCTTCTTTTCTTCTTTTCTTATTTGGATTGGTATTTGATATCAAAATTGAAGCTGCTAAGCAATTGTTTTCGTGAAATCAATCTACTATTGAACCGATGCGCTGCATATTTTATTGAATGTCTCATTTTGTTTCTTGTCGATAGTTTGATTTGCTTGAATGGCATAGATTTGCACAGTTTTCTAAACACCACGCAATTAATATCACATCAGTACTCATATTATTCTAATATTTCCAATGGGTTAGGTTTTTCACACTAAAGTCTTTTGACACAGGTTGCAAAGGTCGTGGATCTTATAAAAGCCAAGGGAGGGAAGGTTACCAGGGAACCTGGTCCTGTCAAAGGTGGCAAGACTGTAATTGCTTTTGTTGAGGATCCTGATGGTTATAAGTTTGAACTATTGGAAAGGTGGCCTACACCTGAACCCTTGTGTCAAGTTATGCTCCGGGTAGGAGATCTTGATCGTTCCATAAATTTTTATGAGAAGGTGAGCATTTTCTCAATACTTGGAATTATGGACAACTCAGTTCACTGTAATTTGTTGATCTTTTCTTTTTCTTTAAAAAAAAAATGGAAGTATAGACAAAATGATTCACTGTAATTGGATGGTCTCTTTATTTTGTTTGAAATTATAAACAACTTGATTCACTGTAACTGGATGCTCCTGGTTGTCTGCTGTCTTCTCCTCTTGCTTCTTCAACCTCAAAATTCTGATACTTATTGTGTCAAATTCACAGGCATTTGGCATGGAGCTTCTACGTAAAAGAGACAATCCTGAATACAAAGTAGGTTAGCGTCTTTTGGCTTTTCTGGCATGATTGGTTCACAATTTGCACCTTTGGCTTTCATTCTTGTAAATCCATTGTAAACTTATGGTAGAACCTACTGCAAAAGCACTTTGCATTTGTGCTTAATGCTAGCTGTGTGTGGGGATATGGTTGTTAAGTAAAGAAAGATAAGTCTTCATGGAGTCTGGCCATCAGACTCCAAAGGACATCAATAGGGACAGTAGTTACCGCTTATGGGCATGGACTTGTTCAAATGCTTACAACATTGTTTTAGGTTGAATATGTCGCCTAATTGCAACAATTCATTATAATTGACTAGTAACATTAACTTCTGAAGGAAGGCCAATTGAGATTTCATGTCCTGGGGAAGGGGATCTCTTATCCTACCTTAATCTAAGTATTGATTCTGCTTTCTGAAGGATATTGAGTGTTTCTAGATGATCCGTTTCTGCTTTCTGAAGGATATTGAGTGTTTCTAGATGATCTGTTTCTGCTTTCTGAGGAATATTGAGTGTTACTAGATGATCTGTTTAACATAGGTGAATAGTTTCATGTAAGCATGAGTTCTACTCATCCCTTAAAGATGCACATCAGCAATAGTAGAGGAACTAGAACATATTTGTAATTACTATAATAGCAATAAAAGGCTGATCATATTCATCTTTAGAAGCTAAAATAAAATTCAACCTGACAATAAGTGGTTCAGGAAATATTTGGTGCAAATCATTTGTAATTTCAACAAATTTGTGATCACAAGCAGCTGTGCAAAAGATTGATAATGAAATCTATTATCTGCTATCCCAGATGACGTGATGCTTTAATTAGCATTGGGGATTCATTGACTTGGTGGCTTGCCTGATAGGCACCAAATAATGGATTATTTCATTTTATTTAATAACAGCAATTATGTATTATGGATCCCAAACTCTAATAGATGATTTTAACATGAACTTATTCTGTAGAGGAAATAAAAATTCTAATACACAATTACTCAGTAGTCAAATGAAATAAATTCATGACTCAAAAAGGTGACCAAAAGAGGAAGACAATTTCATGGATGACAAGGGGGCTCTCTCTGCATCCACTGCCCTAGGTCTCAACTGATGTCCATGCCTGCACCTGGTATCCTTGGGGTGGAGGAGTAGACAGCCAGAGGGCTGCCCATGCCAAAATTGTATGCTTTGTCCAGGAATCAGTTTTCACGGCCCAAATTGGTCCATTTAGCATTCGAAGGGCATTGCAATATGCTATTCCTAATGGAGAATGCCTGATGCAACTTTCGGTTCTTGCACTCATGCTATGGTAAAAGCCGGACAAAACCCTGGAGGCCAGCTCAGGCCCTGGTCATGTCATCCTGTTGGAATCCTTGGTTTTGCTTTCTGGACCAGATTTGGATTGGCATTGACCTGACTCAGGCCCATACGGCAGACTTCTAATTTTTTTATGGTTCTAAGCTGCACCAAACTTATTTTCCCAAAATTTGCATTTTCCTCCTTTTGACTTTGCTGAATCACATGCCACCAATGTTTTATCTTTCCTATATTTGCTGTTTCAATTGTCAGTATACAGTAGCAATACTGGGGTATGGCCCTGAGGACAAAAATGCAGTTCTGGAGTTGACATACAACTATGGGGTCACAGAATATGAGAAAGGGAATGGTTATGCACAGGTAAAATGGTTATTTTGTTCATTTTTATTTGAGCTTCGGGGATGCATAGTGAATGACCAAAATGCACTTGATGGCATTGTTGTTGCAATCTTCGGGGCTTCATTTACTTCAGCTCTGTTATTGTTGTGATTCGTTTTTCATTTCATTTTTTGCGCTGTTGTAGGCTAAATGCCGATGATCCTTATATTGATTGGTTCTTTCTTATCAGATTGCAATTGGCACCGACGATGTTTATAAAACTGCAGAATTGATCAAGCTAAATGGGGGTAAGATTACCCGTGAACCTGGACCGTTGCCCGGCATCAGCACCAAGATCACTGCATGTTTGGATCCTGATGGCTGGAAAACGGTATGGCTTGTGAATTTAACTTATGCTGTTCTCAAAAAAAGTACTATATGTCAGGCGTGCTTCCTCATCTTTCTTGCTCTCATGGAAGAATGTAGTTCCCTCCCTCCATGCCCTGGTTTGAATGGATGGGACCTCATGCAATCAGGTTTTGAATTTCCCCCCTCCAATTCAAGTATAAAACCATTCAATCCGACCGAAGTGAGACTTGCTGCTTCTCTGTAGAACAATTTAGCAAGATCTTGGATTTATTTATCGTTTTTATATTGTTTTGATATTAATTTCACTTCATTTGGGTTTCACTGCTGCAGGTTTTCGTGGATAATGTAGACTTTTTGAAGGAATTGGAGTAAAGAATCATCTGCTCATGCCCAACCTTCTCAAGGCAAAAGTCCATGCAGGGACTTGTTGCCGTTTTGCCGGTGGCCTTTTGTAGGATTAATTCTTTTTTCTAAAAAGCTCCTTTGGAGAGTGTGTAGGCCCGGGCTTGTAGATAGGTTTATCTCACCAACTATGATAGTTTTGGAAATAACTATGTTCTGTATGCCTCCGTAGCAGTGTCGGTGTATCAATGAAAATGATGTTTCATAAGTTATTTGATTTATTTAATAAAGAATTAGGTCTATGTTGCCTCGAATTGCATAACATAAGACAAAAGTTAGTAGCTCGAATATTAAGAGGCTTTTCCCCGGTAGTACTGTTCAAGCAGTTAAATCGATCTTTTCAATAAATGGAGGGCCGGATATGGTAGAACATGTTCTTGGAAGAATTTAGAAGAACTACGTCCTGAACGTTGGGTTTTTAACGTGCGGTAGAGGATGGGTCTAACCCTGCTGCGTGTACCATGCGTCTGCGAGTAACCACTCGCAGCAGCGCCGGGATTTCTCTGGAAACGC
>JAYJMB010000014.1:425647-441038 GCA_036873735.1 Pouteria campechiana
AGAATATTGAAGAGTGAAGAGACTTCAACATCTCATTCAGTGCTCAACAAGTAGCTGTCCATTCCCTGCCGCGCCGTCACAACTAGTCGGTATTGTCTCTGGATGAGAGGCAGTAACAGACCGAGGTTCCACCCAAGTTCAATAATCAAGCTATTTTGTCCTTAGCAGATCATGAAGATGGCAACTGGCTAGAAATCCGTCAAAGCCTAATGGAATCTACTAAAAAACAAGGTGAAGGTCGTTAATGTAGATATTACAATCAGTTGGCGTATTCGCGATCGCCATGATTCGGTCTTCAATTATTGAAATTTTTTTCTGCGTGTGATGCCTTGAGCTGAGTGACGAAGTCTCCACTAGGACTACTTGGAGGAGAATTACATGGTGTGTGAGAATGGGTCCCTTGAACATGGTATTTCCCCACTATGTAGAAAAGCTATACGTCAAGTTGGTGAGAGCCCGGAGCAGGGGTTGAGAGAATCTGCGGAAAATCTTCCCCCTGCCAAAGTAGATTCCATGTAGGTCGCTTTCCAAGGATGCGTTTCCATGAATTTAAGGGAAGTGGAAGGCACTTTGAGCATTTAATCCAATTCCCACGCTCCTCTTACTTTCAACATGGTGCTCTTCTCTCTTGGAATTTTTTCACAACATCAGTGGCATAGAACTCCACTAGATACATGGAGACGCGGCCTTCGTGGACCAGAAGGGGAGAAATGGAAGTGGCTAACATTAATCCCTACTTGAAGTGGATTGATGGGGAGCAGAGCGAGGAGATCAGGCGATCGAAATACTCACTTGCATGAGATAATCAAAAAATAATCTTACTTGTACAAGACTAGTGATGAGAGGAGTTCTTTAGCATGAACATAGTATACGAAGATGGTGATTGTGGGGTGGCGAGACAATTGTTTGCCAGGATCATAAATGCTAAATACGTATCACAAGGATCATAGCATTGAGGCATTGAAAATCTCACTAATTAAGTAGATCTGGGAGTTGATAGCATGTAGTTTTGGTAAATGTGGTAGATATGAGGACTACAAAAATGTCAACAAGAGTTTTATGGATGCTTACATAGAATACGCTGCGGTCCACACGAGATTGAAACAGTTGGCCATGATATGATAGCACATGCGACACATCTATGTGGGGCACATGTGGTGAGCTTTAGACATGGTCCAAAATTGTTGAATCACTAAGTCATATGGGAAAGTAGTAGGATACACGGTATTGCTTATGGATGCAAATCCCATGTGGGATTGGAGTTGAAAATTTTGTAGTTCAATTTTAGACTCAATTCCAACATCATAGGACATGAAGTTGATGATTCAGTATGGTGAGATGGTTCGTTGATGGGATCATAACTGGAAAATATGAAAAGTTTACTAATTAAGGAGCTGGGAATTTTTTTAATATAGAATTGGTAGATATGGTAGATAAGAGGGGTACCAAAATATCAAGAAGAGTTTTGTTGGATGGTTGCTTAGAATACTCTGCGGTCCATGTTGGATTGAACAGGTGATAATGATATGATGGCACATGGGGTGAGCTAGGACACATGGTCCAAAGTAGTTGAATCACTATCTCAACTGGAAAAGTAGTCTGATACATGCATGCCATTGAGCATGGATGCAAATGACATGTGTAACCTTCTGAGCAAAGGGTGTAAATGGGTTAGAGTCGACTTGAAGATGACAAACTTAATCCGATTTTACTTAGGATTGGGTTAATTTTTTTAATCCGAATTGAAAATTTTATGGTTCAACTAAACTCAAATTCAAAATAAGGTTGGGTTAAGGTGAGGCCTTAACAACTGACACAAATTTCAGCCTGATTTACATTATGCAATGCTTGTCATGATATTGCCTAAATGAATGTCGGTATGTATCTCTATTCAATGTTTGTATTAATCTTTTTTAAACTTATCCATTAAAATTAAAAAACGATTTGCTAAAAATCTCAAAAGATTTTCATAAATTTATAAACAAATTAAAAACTATGATGAAATTACTTTTTATCATAAATACACTATATTATATAGGGGACCAATCACTTAGAACCGATTCTACAAAATTTTAAAAGTGAAAAAAAAATCCCAAATGGGCTCCATCAACATCTTTTAGTGAAATCCAATCTATCCATTGTATGTATAGTTGATTATTTAATAATATTACCAAAAATTATTTTAATAAAAAATTTGGGTGTATCACACATAAGATAAGAAATATTTACTCTAAAATAGCTATAATTTAGTGGCCCACTTATTTAAATTTAAAAAAAAACTACCTACTACGTTCCTAGCTAAATATATTATCACAAGCAAAATAGATTAATTAGATTGCAACGAAATATGTTGATAGGGCTTACTTAAACCGACTCTACTTTAAACTTTTGTGGAACCGGTTCTAACTGATTAGCCCCCATTTTACATATGCGTACACATATATATACATAGTAATGGTGACATTAATTTACCTAAAATTTAATCATCTATTTATAGATTAATGGAGATAATTTAAAATTTATGAAAATTTATTAATTAAAATCAATTTGAATTAGTAACCCAAATTTGGAGGTGAGTTGGTTTTTAAAATAAGATGGAAATTAGAGTTGGGGTGTTAAGATTGAGTTAAAGTTGTAAGAAATAGGGTTAGAAATATAAGCGAGCCTGATTTGCACTCCTAGTTAATTTCAATTATTTATTACTTTAGCTATATTTCGTGGTTTGATTGTATGACTCTTTAAACCGATTACATGATTTAACAGTGTAGAGAGTTACTTTAACCCATGTAGAATTGTAGCCTACGCTGAACACGTTGGTGGCTGTCGGCAGCAATCAAGGGGGCGTGATTGTGGCAAAGGGGATGAAGACGTGCCACTGGCGATGAGTAGGCCAAGATATTCTACTCAGAAATTTTCAAAGTTTAGTACCAGGTGATTTTCCTCATTTTCAAGGTGACAGATTTAACTATAAGTCGTAATTTCTTTTACATATCAGACTTATATAATACTTCTTTCAATGAGCTTTTGTTTATAATTGTACTTGAGAAAAGGGAAAAGAGGTAGATAAGAGGATTATAAAAACAAAGAATTTTGAAAAAGCAGAGCAAAATAAAGAGAGAATAGTATGATGTAACAAGGGCAAATGATTAAAATTAAGTGAATAAAAACACATAGATTTGACTTTATGTATATATAGAAATAATAATTAAAAATATAGATAAGAATTAAGACAAATACAATTGTTAGATATTTAAAATATCATGTCAGGTTGAAAGAAATGAAAAAGGTTGAAACCAGTAAAGTGCTAACGTAGAAAAGAAATAAGAACATGCATTGACAATGAATCTTTTTCCAGGCCATCTATTGCCATGTGCTTATACACCAACGGTGATGCCTGCATCTAGCAAACTTGTGAAGGATGTGAAGCATATTCAAAGAGAGGGCCTAAGGTGACAATGCCATGACCTGGAGATAGGTCGATAAGTGGTCACGTCAGCCACTTTGTACATTGAATGTGCATTGTGGGTGATTTGTTTTGAACCCTTTAACATTTCTTCCATGTGTGGCATAAACTTTATATCGTTCTAGGTAGGCATCTTTAGGTTGTCCATGGATCGGTTAATGCCTTTGCGTGCTTGTTAAATTGCTAAGTTATTACGATTACATGAATGCATTCTCATTTGTCACCTTGTATTTGTTAGTTTACAATGCATATCGTTTTCAAGTACACAAGGCCATTCATGCAGTAGAGATTTTGAGCTGTTTCTTATCTAAGGCAGGGCCATTTTCCAAGTGCGCTGGGTACTATTCACGTTTTCCATTGTATTGGGCCTGCTTGCAATGCCGATGAATTATCACTTGGGGCCCTCCGTTCATGCACAGTTTCTATCATGTGGGGATCACTGCCAAGTGTATGTTCCATCATGTGGGTCACAGCTTCAAAGTAGGCCATGCATCACATCATCCATATCACAGTTGGGGGATGAAAGAGAGGAGAAGGGATGCTAGAAGGGATGAATTTAGGAATCAGGGTCCCTAAATTTGAAGAAAAAGAATTCGAATCTTGCCCAAATTTTTTTAAAAATTAATTTAGCTAATGCATTACTCAAGATCCACAGGAATGTCACAAAAGATCTATGTTAACTACCTCTACTTAGGTGAGAACAGCTTATGATGATTTTAGCTAATGCATAGAATTATATTCCATTTTTCCATGCATAGTGCACTATTTCTGCATGTTCCATCACAACAGGGCCCCATTTACCTGCTCTTGCTGGCTGAGTCTTCTTTTTCATCATAAAATGTCTAAAATTGAGACTATAGTCGCATATAGTGTGACCTGTTAGAATACATGAAAACCAAAAGTCTTTAGTGGATTAAACCAAAAGCACCCAAGATCCTCCATGTTAAATCACCAAGAAATTAAGAATGGAAGCATAACTTGATCCATGTGAGAGAGATGATTATGAGTTATGGATCTTTCAATCCTATACGTATTTCCTTATAAAATGGTTTTCTCTCAGTATCCTTTTAATGATGGGATGTCAAAAAGACAAGGGAAAATGAAAAGATAAGTATGAATTAGGGACCATAACCATGTATATGCTTCATATTTCCAATTTAGTCCATCATAAAATCGAAAATATGAGATTTGGTCTTTATTTATAATTAACTCATACCATATTTAATGCTCATAACCCAATATCATTAATCTTAATTAGATCACTTTAAATGAGTTTAATTTTAAGATAGCCTATTAAACACATTTAATTATATATGTTTGCCCACATGATCGATTATTTTTCAATAATCTCCCACTTGGGCTACATATATTGCCTTATAAAATATGTTTTAACTTTATGAACTTAAAACCTTTGCTATCATGAACAAGAGCATTTCTAAACAATCTCGTCCATTGATTATATTAATATAAAATTAAAGTAATATTGTCACATTGTAACATAACCAAATCATCAATGGTCACATATATCGACATAACCAAATGATATAGATCATGTATGCATGTGTAACATAGAAATTACATGCAATGTGATCGAAACATGCTTATTTCTAATTAGTCCAACTTTATACTTTAATGAGATCAACTTAAGACAAAACAGATTGGAAGTAGACTGAGTTTTTTAGTTCTACAAAAAATATCCATAAACACAAAATGTAAGACACAAACTCCCACTAAACTAGCATATCATCAAATGATGCGACACTCATATGAGTAGCATGCTCATAAAAGACCTTGGGTGGAAGTCCCTTAGTAAGCGAATTCACAATCATGGAGTTTGTACCAATATGCTCTATAGACATTTCACCATTCTGAACTCTTTCTTTAACAACTAGGAACTTGATGTCTATATACTTTGACTTCAACGTGCTCCGATTGTTATTAGAATACATCACTGCTGACTGATTTTCACAAAATAACTTTAATGGTCTTTCAATACCTTCCACAATTCACAGTCCAATGATAAAATTTTGCAGTCATATTCCATAGTTGGATACTTCAAAATATGCTATAAACTCTGTTACCATAGTGAAAGAAGCTACAAGTGTCTACTTAGCACTCTTCTAAGAAATAACTCCTCCAGTAAGCAGGTTGATATAGCCCAATGTGGATCTCCAACTATCTTAGCATCCCGCATGATCCAAATTAGAATATCACTGATCTCTAATTGGTCTGATCTCCTATATGTGAACATGTAATCTTTTGTTCTCTGTAAATACCACATAACCCATTTGGATGCTCTCTAATTATCCATTCCAGGGTTACTTAAATATCTGCCCAGTATTCCAACAATATATGTCATATCAAGACATATACAAACCTGAGCATACATTAAACTCCCAACAAATGGTGCATAGGAAATCTTCTGCATTTATTTACCTTCAAGGTCACCTTTGGCATATTGTTAGAAACTAAAGTTATCTCCCTTAGCAATAGGGGTGTCACCTAATTCACAATCTTGCATGCTGAATCTCTTAAGCACCTTCTTGATATAGCTCTTTTATGATAAACCAAGTATACCTTGAGAGCGATCTCGATGTATTTGTATGCCTAATACAAAAGAGGTGTCACCAAGATCTTTAATTTCAAATTTCTTTGATAGAAATATCTTAGTTTTATGCAATAAGCCTATATCGTTGCTGACAAGCAAAATATCATCGACATATAAAACTAGAAAAATATGCGTACTCCCACTGAACTTGTGATATACAAAATCATCTGCCAAATTTACCTCAAAGTTAAATGAGATGATCACTTGATGAAACTTGAAATACCATTATCAAGAACCTTGCTTGAGCCCATAAATGAATTTCTTGAGTTTGTAAACCATATTCTTTGATCTCTAAATACAAAGTTTTTTAGTTGCACCATATAAATCATTTCATCAATGTCATCATTTAGAAACTTTGTCTTTACATCCATCTGATGTAACTCAAGATCTAAATGTGCTACAAGCGCCATGATAATCCTGAAAGAGTTTTTCATTAAAACCGAAGAGAAAGTCTCTTTAAAATCAACACCTTCCTTTTGAGTAAAACCCTTTACAATAAGACGAGCCTTATATCTCTCTACATTACCCTTCGAATCCATTTTGGTTTTAAATATTCATTTGCAACCAATGGGCTTCGCACCTTCAAGTAATAGAACAAGATCTTAAACTTCATTGTCTTTCATAGACTTAATCTCTTCATCTATGGCATCGATTCTCTTCTGAGAGTTAGAACTTTGTATGGCTTGATGAAAGTTGATTGGATCATCTTTCACCATTCTATTGTCATCCTCGTGTTCCTCATGTTCTTAGAGAAAGACTATGTAATCATTCGTAATTGTCTTTCTTCTTTCTCTTGTAGATCTTCTTAATGGAATTTGCTCTTGAGGTTATTGAGTTTGCTTTTCAGGGATAATTACTTCATTTTGTGTGGGAATTTGTTCAACATTGTCTTGAAGTTCTAGACTTACTTCTTCATCAGTGTCAAGAATAAAAGCCTGATCATTATCAAAAGCAATTATAGGAACAAAAATAGATTCATTTTCAAAGATAATTTTTAACTTTATTTCTCCCCCAAAACTTAATATTCTTAAAGAACATTGCAATTCCCGTCTCAAAAATAGACTTTGTTGTGGGATCATAAAACTTGTAATCCCTTCATCTTTCAGAATATCCAATGAAATAGCAGCTAATTGTTCTAGGGTCCAGTTTCTTTTCACTTAGCTTATAAGGTCTTGCCTCAGTTGGACATCCCCAAATGTGAAAACGCTTCAAACTAGGCTTTTTGCATGTCCAAAGTTCATAAGGGGTTTTAGCTATCACCTTAGTTGGTACTTTGTTATGAATGTAAGTTGCAGTCTTTAGTGCTTCTCCCCAGAGAGATTCTGGCAAGGTAGAATGACTAATCATACTCCTTACCATGCCCTTAAGTGTTCTGTTTCGTTTCTCAAACACAACATTCATGTTAAGAAATCCCAGCATGATGTACTATATGACTATTCTGTATTCCTCTTTGAATTTAGCAAAATGCCTTGGATGTTGTTTTCCTGATTAGTCATATCTACTATAGTACTCTCACTATGGTCAGATCTAACCACGGTGAGATCTAATGCTTTTTATCATTTTGTTGGGTTGGTTCTCAACTTTGGCTTTATAAGCCTTGAACACATCTAGTGATTGAGACTTCTCATGAATCAAATATAGGTAGCCATAATGTGAATAATCGTCTATAAATGAAATAAAATATTGTTGGCAATTCCAAGACGCCATAGGGAATAGCCCACAAATATTCATGTGAATCAGTTTTAAGACATCCGAAGCTCTATTGGCACCTAATTTTCATATGTTTTTCTGTTTTCCTTTAATGCAATCAACACAAACCTCAAAGTCTGTGAAGTCAAGGGATTCAAGAATTGCATCAAACGCAAGCCTCTCAATTCTATTTTGAAAGGTATCACCTAAGCACTTATGTCATAGTGAAGTAAAAATCTCATTAGCTAATTTGTATTTCACACCATGTGTACTCACATGCAAGGTTTCATTGAACAAGACGACTACATTGAGCAAATATAGGTTATAATATGAGGATAAATAACCAATACCAACAATATTTGAATTCAAAGAAAGACTAAACTAACTATTTTCAAAGGAACAAAAATAATCAAATTTGTTCAATGCAAAAATAGAAATCAAATTCTATCTAAATGACGATACAACATAAGTGTCTTTATCTAGATAATATTAAGTCTTCAATAATATCCTAAAATTTTCTATAGCCTCGACTTCCACTGATTTGTCATCGCCCACATAGATGAATCTTCCAGCATCAATTAGCTTTCAGTAACTTAAGCAACCTTGTATAGACACACTTATGTGAGTAGTAGCACCAAAATCGATCCACCAAGTGTGCCTTGGTACTAAAGCTAAATTACTTTCTTTGCATGCCAAGTGTGATATTTGGTACAATCCCTCTTTATGTATCCAGGTTTCTGACAAAAGAAACAGATTCTTCATTTTCTGTCTTTTATTGTTTCTTTTGAGTGGGACCTTCTGCAACTTCCTGATTTTTTCTTTCTTTTCTTATTCTTTTCTTTAGATATACTTGCCAAGTAAGCACTTTCAAACCTATTTTACTTCAACCTTTCTTCCTCATGTGTAAGCTCATTAAGAGACCATTTGTCCTTTTGGCAGTTGTAACTAATCTTAAACTAACTGAATTGTGCAAGAAGCAAAATCAAAACTAAATGCATGAGCAAATTCTCAAATAGCTCTAACTTTAGTATCTTTAGTTTTGAAGCAAGATGAGATATCTCCATGATGTACTCCCTTATATTTCCTTTTTCCTTTACCTCATTAAAATCAAGTTTGCTAAAAGCATGCTTGTTTCAACTGTTATCATTTTTAGTAAAAAGCTTTTCAATGTCCTCAAGATATTCTTTGGCAATAGCAATCTTTTTGGACACAGCACCACTAAAGGCTTCTAAAATTCTTCACTTTATGATCAAAGACTCGTGCAGTTTAAACAAACTCACTTCTCAAGGTCCCATTTATCCTCAGCGAAACTCTTGTTTGTAAGGTTAGCGGGTCGTTCAATCCTTAATGTATACAGCCAAGAATAATCATAACATTCTCTTTCCACTCCTTGAAGTTGATCTCATTTAGCATGGGAATGAAATTGATAGTACCAGATATAGTAGAAGTAGATGCACTAGCTAAATAGAGAACAAAATAAACAAAATAACATGTTCACATAAGAATCCATATCAAATAATCAATAAATTAAAATAATGGTGGGCCCAATCAAAAGAGACCTAACACAATATTAATATCTAGTCTTTGGACAAAAATAATAACTTGTAAGTGATTCTCTTGGTGTAGTAATCAAATATTAACAATAAATCATGGTAAACAATAAATCTATCTTTGGATTTACTTATTTTTCACATAGAAAACCTTATAATTCTTACATATTTATCACCACAAGTGTATATGCAATTCGGCCAAATATTAATCTTCCTTTGAGCTGGTAAATATCCACATGAATTACATACACACAACTAGATTAATATTTTAAACAAATTAATCAACACAAGAGAGGTTACTTTGGCAACATTTTGCATCAATCAACTATTTAAAATATCAGACATCCAAAAAAAATTCAAAAGACCAAAATTTGAATTTTATTAAACGTTAATTACCAAAAATAAATAAATGAATAAAATTCATAATACTTTCCAAAGATCCCTTGCATAAACAATAAAAAATTGCTAAAAAATAAGGATTCCAGCTATAGCTCCCAAACCGCTGCCCATGTCCACAGCGCATTAGATTGGGCATTGTGGTGCCCAAAATCACTGCATATGTCTTTATATGCACTAGCGCCACGAAACCCAATCTGAGTGCCATAGCACCCAACCTACTGCCCACGACAGTCTTTTCATTAGTGTGCTAAGCGACGCAGCGCCCAACAGCTATTTTGATTTTTTTATTTTATTTTAGTAGCAATTTCTAAAGTCTAAAATTCAAAATTTGGGAGAACAAAAATAGGATTTATAACCACAATAATATATGAATCCAAGAAAACCAAATATAATCAAAAGAAAACTTAATTCTCAATAGTTTAACATGGAGACACTTTGATGCCACTTGTTAGAATAGTTGAAAACCAAAAGTCTTTGGTGGATTAAACCAAAATCACCCAAGATCCTCCATGTTAAATTACAAAGAGATTGAGAGCAGATGCATACCTTTATCCATGTGAGAGAGATGATTGTAAGTTATGGATCTTCCAACTCAATACATATTCCCTTAGAGAATAGTTTTCTCTCAGTATCCATCTAATAATGGGATGTCAAAAAAAAAAGGGAGAATGAAAAGATATGTATGAATTGGGGATTATAACCATGTATAGCAATTGCATAATAGCATGCTCCATATTTTCAATTTGGCTCATCATAAAATTAAGAATATATGATTTTGTCTCTACACATAATTAATCCATACCATATTTAGTGCTCATAACCCAATATCATTAATATTAATTAGATAACTTTAAATGGATTCAATTTTAAGATAGCATATTAAACACATTTAATTACATAACATGATCGATTATTTTCCAACACGACCCATGTAAAATTTTTTGAAATGACTGCAAGTGTGATAACCAAGTAAAAATAATAATAATAATTAATACAATAGCTACTGTCGGCAACAGGTGGTTGTTGTAAGTGGTAAGTGGGTGGCTTATACGCATGTGAATAAAAACAATTTGTCCCGTACCCATTTTTAATGGGTTGAATAAAAACAATTTGTGCAACATTTTATGCATATGATTTGGAGGATTTGAACCATTGGGTATATTCTAAATATTGATTTTACCCTATAGTAGAAATTCCATGTTGAAATAAGTTTATTTAGTTGATTAAATATGATGAAATATAGAAAATATAAAATTCATTAAATCTAAAAATTTTGAACCATAGATTTGCATGTGGGCCCATAGGATGACTAGTACAACTCATTATCAATCTTCGGGATTAATTTTCAAAGATTAAAAATTAGAAGAATATTCAAAAAAATTAGATTTTTCAAATAAAATAATTTTTATACCTTTTGCAAGAAAAAAGTATTATTTTCGTTACTAAAGCTACCTAGGAAGTTTTTGGGCCAGCCCAAGGCTTAAGCCTAGTGCCAAGCAAGTCTAGACCCAATCCTTGCTGGTCTGGCATATGTACAGACGACCAAAATCATTTTGATATTTTTGGACCATCTAATCTTCAATTCAGATGATCAAGTAGTCGATTTTAGAGTTTTAAAACATTTTGGATCCAATGTAAGGGTTAGATTGTTCAAAAATGTCCAGATCATGAGGAAATGAATTATTAAAGTTGTTTCGTTGATTTATGGACCCCATGATCTCCAAACTAGGTGATTAGATAGTTAATTTTGAGATTTTTGCACATTTTGGACCTAATAAAAGGGGCAGACTACTCAAAACATGGCCAGATTATGAGGAGATGAATGATCAGAGTTATTTTATTGATTTATGGACTCCACAATCTCCAAACTAGGTGATCAGATAGTCGATATTGAGGTTTTTGAATATTTTGAACCTAATGGAAGGATAAATTATTCAAAATATGGCAAGATCAGGAGCAAATAAATTATTATTTTATTTTATTAATTTATGGACCCCGCAATCTCTAAATTAGGTGATCAAATAGTTGATTCTGAGGTTTTTGAGTATTCTAAACCTAATAGAAGAGTCAGATTATTCAAAATATGGATATATCATGAGAAAATGAATGGATAAATTTATTTTATTGAAATATGGATCGCATGGTCTTTGATTTAGATAATCAAGTAGTTAATCTAGATGTTTTTGGATATTTTAGATCCAACAAAATGGTCAGATTATCTTAATGATGACCAGATCATTGAAGTCTAAGTAGACAAGGAATGTTATCCCATAGATGTGATGGTAAGGTCCTCTGGACTGGATGGTATATGATCTAAGATATTGATGTTGGTCAAATCATTAAGGTCTAAGCAGACAGGGGATGTGACTCCCTAAATATGACGGTGTAGTCCTCTAGATTGGTCGGTATATGATCTAAGATATTTGGCCAAATCATTGAGGTCTAAATGGGTAAGGGATGTTATCCCATAGATTTGATGGTGTGGTCCTCTAGACTAGTTGGTGTATGATCTGAGATGTCAATCTAACAAGATGATGATCAATGTAATGTATTTTTACTTAATTTTCATAGAGGTCTGTCAAATCATGCAGTTTATGATATTTAATGTGATTTGACTGGTATTTTTATCACATGTGTTAGCTACACATATTTTACTTGTTGAGTTGTTATAATTTACCCCAATATTATCTTACAAGGAATGTTGCTCGGGAAGGACATTAGTCGTGGCATGGGAATAGATGTGGCAAAGTTTATTATGAAATTATTATTAATAATAAATGTTTTATTCTATTATTATGAATTGTATTTAATTTTATTATGGATTATTTTGTAATACTTTCTTTAATATGAGTTATTGTGGTTGTTTTTGTGCTTATACTTTATCTCTAGTACAATAGATCTTAGGAGATTCACCCCTAAAATTGAGAATAGCATTTGTTTGCATTGTTTCCAAGACCGGGGCATGACAGCATGTGCCTATTTGACTTTGCCAACCGGCATTTGGAAGCATGGCAGATGGATCTTTCTCAAATCTTTCCCCAAAAGGCAAAAAAGGGTAGATAGAAATTTTTATAAAATGTTATGTAATGTCAAAGAAATCATATGGTAGCTAGAAGGAATAGCTAATAAACAGTTTTAGCTAATTTCAGGAAAATTTTCAAATTTTAGAAATATAGAAGGACTATTCTATATTATTGAATTGAAAAAAATAATATTAAAAACTGAAATCTTCATTAAAAATTATAAATGATAACCCAGATGCTATGTGTAGACACCCCTGCTAAAGCATCTTTGTTGGATCTACTCCAAACCATTTTAACCAAAAAAACGTTCTTACCTCATGGACTATCCATATGCATTTCTGATGGGCCCAAGGTAGTATCCATGGAGGTACTACACTATGATTATGTCCCCATTATTCTAGCAAGAATGAATTATGAATATATACATATTCAACTGATCGATAAGAAGTTAAGACGTAATAAGTAAAAATTCAAGTTGCCTCGTTTTGTTAAACAGTTAGTACAGATTTTTTTTGGGCCCAAGCTCCACCATCAATCTAAAAAAGGTTCGAAGAAGATTGGGCCAGACATCTGTCACAATCCCCAACGGCCAACCTAAGCTTGATGGGAATGGAATCTTGGACGACTATCACCACCTTTTGAAAAAAGGGGTCCCAAACAAACACCTTTGCCTATCTGTGAATGATGCATTGATGACGCCATCCCCTCTTCTGCTTGCATGTGCGACACATGCGAGCTTCGTGACATCTGGAGAGATACATTTCCTATGAAGTTCCTAAATGCAGTAGTCGGTTGATGCTTTTGCCTAAGTGTAGGTTGCCATGCAAACATAGCTACGTGTCTTCTCATCCCGCTGCCGTGTCAGCTTAAGCACATTTCAGAGACTTTTTACTCTCAGTGTGTAATTAAAACAAGTGGAAGGAGAACAGAGGGTTGCAATGGAAGAGCAAATGAGAAGGAAGAACAGTGACAAAGGCCTGAGGAAGGTGAAGAAGAAGAGAAAAAAAGGAAAGTGAGGAGGGCGGTGGAAAAAGAGAAGAGGATGAAAATCCTAGCCTCTCATGGCGTTGAACCATGTGTCTAGGCTATGCAGAAATGTGAAGGCCTCCATCGACTTCTACGTCAACGTTCTTGGTTTTGTTTTAGTCCAACGCCCACAAGCTTTCGATTTCAACGCCCACAAGTTTTGTTTTAGTCCAACGCCCACAAGCTTTCGATTTAAACGGCGCATGGTATGTTCTTGAATACTTCAAGAAACCCAAGTATTTAATCAGATTTCTTTAACGTTGTCAATGATGCTAAGGTTGTTGAAATTTTTTAAAATTTCTTTTTACCCGGTCAACTCATGCATGTGGTATCTGAGGCAGTTTTGCATTTCCCGCAACGTGGAAGATGGGCAATGCTCTTCGGATAGAAGATTCAAAAGAGAGTGGCACGTGGCTTTGAGTATTTCAAAAGGCATTTCTATTCAATGGCTTGAAGCATACGTAGTGTGAATATTGCATATTCATGTGGTAAGACTGCCCGGATCAAACGCTTCATGGAAACGTGTTTGGAAGAACATTTCCAACGTCCCATTCAGCGCACCTTCCGTCTAATGATGCATTCCCGTAGCTATAAAAGCATGGAATACCGAAGGATAAAATCAATCCAAAAGGCCACAAGCCATTAGCTAACTCTCTTCACTAGTTTTCTCTCCTTTGTATTTTTTATTTTATTAATTCTATTTAAACATATTATTATTATCAAGTTTTCAGCATCTAGAAGAAAGGCCATTTTCCATTCTAGAGTAGGTTATCTCTCTTTGTATCTTAGGGGCAAGTTGCTATAGTCCTAAAATAGCTGTAAGGGTGCAAATATTACCTTAAGGAAAGTGACTTTGTAACACACTTAGAAGGGAAGCCTATTTTCTGATTTGTCTATTTTTCACTTTCCTTAATTTTTCTCTTATTTTCAAGTACTTACGCCCACAGAGGTTTGCTCCAGTTCGAACTGTGAAAGGATTTTGACATTTTGTAATAATTCAATCTGTGCTTTGCTACACTCAAGCAGACTGATTCATCATTGAGGAACTGTTTAGAATACTTAACATTGGTTTTATATATATGCTTAATGGTTGGAGAAAATCGGTCCACCTAGTTGATTGTTTGAACTTGAATATCTATCTAAAATACGAAAAAGATCCCTAGTTGTGTCATATCATTCTGGTACTTTTATATATAGGTATCTAAGATGGTTTATGCCATCTTAGCTAATGGTGTAGGACACCCAAGGCCATCCCCAGCTAGCAAAAGAATGATCACTTCACAAAGAAAAAGGTGACAGATTTTTATTGTTTTCTCGTTAGAAAACTGTAAGCGTTTTTTATTACATTCCCTTTAAAACATGACAACTGTTGTTGGCAATTATTATTTTGGTTTGGGATTTCCATCTTTATAATGCTTTTTGCTTTTAATATATGAGCATCTTTCCACTAAAACGGATGCGTTGTGACATAGACGTGTCTTTTTGACCGGCCATCAACTTTCCAAAAGGTAGTTTCCTTTAATTGGAAAGTAACTAACTAAACTCTACTTTAGGGTTTGAAAGGAATACATTTTGACTGACCCGTCGATGCTTTGGGTATATGTAGTTAGGTTCCATGCTTAGATAATCCAAA
>JAYJMB010000014.1:441138-456218 GCA_036873735.1 Pouteria campechiana
GGAAAATAATTAGCCGAACTGACAATGGACATGTCTAAAGAAGCTTCAATGGGCAACTAACCCAGCAAGCTGCTGCTGTCTCTAGCGAACCGTGTTGACAGGAAAGTAGGCTTTCGCAACCTAGGCCCATTACTGCCTATTGGGACTCTTGGGAGCGTGTTGAATTACCTTGAAAGCCCTTCGTTGGGAAGAGTAAGGCTAGAATGAATAAAGTGTCCCCTACGGGAGTGCAATCTGATCCAGTTCCCGTGATGAGAACAGAGCATCTCCTGATAAGAATTTCATAAACAAATTTTTCAGAATGAAATAAAACGATTTGGGGAAGTTGTGCAGGTTGTTCAACCACGGTGTTGGAATTCATTTGGTGCAAAAAGAGGAGCAGAGAGAGCCACCAGACAGAGAGCACTTGGACCCCATGGACAACCATATTTCATTTCAGGTATGTTAGTGAAACCAAAATAGTCTCAATATTAAGATGACTCTTTAAGATGATGTATGCCAAGATGTGGATGGGAATGTCTTGCAATCTCTTCGATTACTCCATTTCTTTTAGCTGATGTGCTTCGTTTGTGAATAATTTGCTAGTACATGGCATGTCCCCCAGACATCTAGTAGACAGCCTCATCTTCCAATGCAAAACATAAAAGCAAGACTTGGCTGGTTGTGAAATTTTCTGCTGGTCTGTTAAATTTTATCATGATCAAAATTCATAAGATAAAAAGTTTACATGCATGGAATTCTCTCTTCATGGTAGTGTGAAGACCTGGATGCAATAGAGAGGAAGCTGAAGGAAATGAACATCAAGTACATGAAGAGGACAGTTAAAAATGAAAATGGCCAAGCCATCGATCAACTCTTCTTCAAGGACCCAGATGGGTACATTCCTCATGGAAATCAATCTCTTTTTGCTTTCGCTGTCTCATCTAGCTCAAGTGGAGAATTGTGTCGGTCTCCCTGGGTCGAATAAGGCTGCCGGAAGAAGGACACAATCCTCCACTTAAGCTAGATGAGACAGAGAAAGCAAAAAGAGATTGATTTCCATGAGGAATGTATGTTTTGCTCTTGGATTTCTCAGCCACGCTCAGTGCAGCTGTACTAACTATTAAACTTATACCCCTTAAGCATGGAGATACCATGGCCTTCATGTGATAATTCAATTCACCCCCTTTCTTTTTCGGATTTTTTAAGATATACCAACAATTATTTACTGATAATTCCAGGTATTCTGACACTAAATAAAAATAACAAATATATCTACACATTATAGAAACTGATTTCAGATATGCTAAAATATCAGTGTCATTCATCCATGCTGCTCTGTGCTTCTCCTTACCATTCATTTATTTGCTCCTCACCATTCATTTATTTTTCCAAAATTAAAAACACTATTTTTCTCACATGTTAGTGCTCCCATTTCCATGCAAATTGCCCTCAAGAAACTGGAACAACATTTCCGTAGCAGCTCTTGGAAAGTTGCACATAGTGAATGATCCATGAGATGACAGAAATCACTGCAGCATGTTTTGGAATGTTGCCTATTTTCAATGGTCCAAATGGATGTGGACATGCATAAGTAGCTGGCTATGTGCTGCACACGTGATGCATCACTGCCTATTATTGCCCTAGAATGTCTGAGTGAGCATACAAAATGAGCCGTCCAACTGGCAGAGGACTAATTATTCAGTACTTGTACATCTCAAAGGTGTTTCTGGTTTGATGGACTCCCTGACTTTCCATCCCTCAATTAGGGCCTACATGTGTCCATATGCATGTGTCAGTGCAACGAAAGGAGAAGGCAATTTCAGCACTTTGTCAAGCAATCTACCATGTGGAATGTTTTTGTGACCCAAACGAGATAGTGATTGTGCACATGCCGTCAATGCAGACAGCTCTTCACTGGGATTCTAGAAAACCGTCGATGTATGGAGATGCAGATGCTTGTGATCAGTCTCCATTCATTAATATTATAGCATTAGTTTATTAGTTAATTTTAGTTATTGACATGGTGGGACTTTCCCAGACCAATGGCAGAACTAAAGAATGTGTAGGATATATTTCAGAGTCATTGGTCAGTTGAAAGGGGCAATGTTAGCATCAATCTAATGTGGTGTTGGGGTTGAGATTTTAAGCATGAATAGATAGATCATCATGAAAAGAAATAATTACAAAGAAGTGAAAGGGAGAAAAACAATCCTCTACAATTGACATAATGAGATACATCACGAATAATAACCTTAAAATTGAAGATAAATAATAGGATGCTTGGATTAATAATGTAAACCCTAGGATCTATCCATCGAAGATAAGAAGACCTCTTACATCTTCTCTTCTTTTTTCACAAAAACTGAAAAACTTCTATATATAGTTTTTAAACTTTGTAAAATGTAAGACACCAACGTAACATGTGCTAACTTTGACCAGCAACGATATATGTTAGCATGTTGGAACGGCTTAGTTATTTTATTTCGGAGGAGAATTGTAAGGTGAATTTGGTGGGGATTTTGCTAAACATACATGTGGTATTTGGGTCCAGTCAATTTTTTATGTTCATCTTTGAAGAGGCCATTTAAGGGTTTTGGATGTTGACCACTTCTTGCATGCGGCGTGCCCCTTCCCCGATTGAGCTGAAGTTGTGTTTTCATTCCTAGTAATAAGAGTAGACTCTGTATTCTTGAATTTTGGTATTCGGTTTTGACATTAATGCCCAACGAATGACAAGTGAGACCGACAACAGCAGCCTTGCTTTCCACTTCCAAATGTTAGTTTTGTCCTAATTTTTTTTGGCCCACCTAATTATTCTATGAGTTTCTACTCCGTCTTCTACAAGCCCTTTATCAGTTAGCTGATGGCGTCTTCGCAAGCGGACCAACTTGAAAGCATCGGTCGACTGTTGCAAGCCAGTGTATTGGCCTAGTCCATGGTCAAAGCCAGAGTGAAATGGTAGTTTGGTGACTTGGAAGGAAATGAATTGTAATGTGCTGTACAGTAAATCGTAAAAGGAAAGGGTGGGGATAAATAGCTTAAAAATGCTTATTTAAGGAACTTTTGGAGAGAATTATAAATAATTGAAAACGAAAAAGGCTGCAATTGCAATGAGGGGAGCCCTTCCAGCTGATTCGGGAGATTAGCCCACTCATACGCCTTCCATTTCCACCTCCATTTTGAACATTCATAGCCAGCCATCCCACTACCCTTTCCCACCTCTAAGATAAGATATCTGGGTTCCGTTGTTTACTGGTAAGACGGTTTATTTGGAATTGAAACTTCGCATCCATTGAGCTATAGACTACAAGGCACTCAGACTGTAATGGCTGTTCATTGGGCGATATGTTGTACGGACCTTGGTAACAGCTGATTGCTGCGCAGCGGAGTACCTCTGAAGCATAGACCGCCCAAAATAGGGACCACTTGCAGGTTTGATTGCCAAATCATTGTTCCCATCTCTATCGCTTGATAGCTGAGTAGGATTGCAGAAATGTAGAAAACGCACCCCCGTAAACTTGCAGCAAAATAAAATAGTTGGTCAGCTGAACTGGGAATCTACCTTCTAATTTGAGTTCGTTCATGCCACTGTTTTAATAAAAACAATCAGCAAAGCCTACGTCATGATACCCAACCCCTGATTCCATTCACATTGGTTGAGGTAACCACCCTTCCCGGTTGGGTTTTGAAAGAAATAAATAACACCAGCCTCGATGCCTCTTCACGCCCAAGACCGGAAGAAAGGTGGCCAAAGACTCATGGAGTACCAGGCGCACCTCAGCCCCTTCAATTTTCATGATTTCACCTATGATCACAGCTTTACACAAATCATGGACACCCTTAGAGGGGAGAACATGATCTCAGACCCCATGAACAGCCCTTACAACCAGCCCACCTGCAACCAGGGCGAGTTCAATGTTGAGATGGAAGTTATTGATGACATTCGTGAATACTGTCCTCCACCTGGAGATATGTTCGACTTCAATACGGCTAGCATCTCTGATCCTGATTCCATCGCCAACGTGCTTCAACAGCACTACGTGGGAGAAGCTGAGGAGAACAATGCAGATGATTCATCTGCAACAACAATGACAAGGACCAACATGCACTCGACGGACCGTGCAAGGACACTGATCTCAGAGCGGCGGCGGAGGGGCCGCATGAAGGAGAAGCTTTATGCCCTGCGTTCGCTGGTGCCTAACATAACAAAGGTGCTAATAATGGGTTAGTTTTGGTTAGTTCTTCCATTCCTTGGTTGGCAAGCCAAGTTGATAAGTTGTCGTTGTGATTTGCAGATGGACAAGGCCTCCATTGTAGGAGATGCAGTAATCTATGTGCAGGATTTGCAGAAACAGGTAAAACAACTTAAAGCTGAAATTGCAGGGCTTGAATCATCATCGGCAAAGTTGGGCGGCGAAAGATTTCAGGGTTCCCTTGAACAAACCCAAGTGATGGACGTCAATAGTAATAACAAGAACATGATTCTCAGAAAGGTTTTTCAGGTACTGCAGTTTGCTAATAAATACATGGATGTATATATCATTCCCCTAAACCTGTATGTTTTCTTTCTGAGTTTTCCAATTTATTGTGAGTTTGCAAAATGATGGATTATGAAAATCTGGTTTTACAGATGGACGTGTTTCGAGTGGAAGAGCGAGGATTTTATGCTAGGCTGGTGTGTAACAAGGCCGAGGGTGTGGTAGCTGCTCTTTACAGGGCTTTGGAATCTCTCACCAACTTCCATCTCCACAGCTCCAACTTCTCCACCCATCCTGGGCGCTTTGTGCTGACATTTACGCTCAATGTAAGAGCAGTTGGAGTCCCTCTTTGCTTTCTCAGTATTGCTAGTTTTGGTCTTATTCTAATCTGGTATTTGTGCAGATTAAAGAATGTCATGAAGAAATTAATGAGTCGGCAGTGAAGTTGTGGGTGATGGGGGCCCTTCTGAACCAAGGATTCGACTTCAAAACCGCATCAGCTTAGAGCTGTCTTTGCCGAATTAGTTTGAATTTCTTCGATTTTTAAGATGTAACGAGTGGCTTAGCCTGTGTTCTTTGGTACCCAAGGTCTAGAGACTTCATAATATACATATGTTGCAATCTAAGGCAGCTTTAACCCAGCTTTTTATGGAATGAAATGGACAAGTGCCACCTCATTAGAGAGAGAGAGAGAGAGAGAGAGAGAGGGTGGAATCCTAATCTTAAATAATTCAGTGCATTACAAAAGTGGCGTGGGGCATGCATCATGCGTTTGACCTTCAGAGAAATTGAACTTACAGTTGGGTGGTTCCTACTGCCGCCAAATTAACATTAAAGAAACCTGTCGGCCGAGCGCTCACATGGTGGTCATCCAGCAAATTAAACACGACCCTAAACGAAAGCATTTATTGCCGTGTAATGAATTTCATGTCACTTTGTCTCACCCATCTCCATCTCTCAAGAGGATACATTGTTGCATAGGATGGTTGATTTTACACCACTTGGGTGATACAGCTGGCTGCTTGTATAAAGAATATGAAGATGTGCTTCTCAAACGAATTTGTCATCTTGTAATATGTTTTTGTGTAGCCAAGAAGTGCACTTGGTGGTGCGTGCGCATGGCTCAAAGCGACATGCATTCAATTTCACATCCTCTGGAGCCGGACGACACTGTGCATAAAAGATTCTCAGCTATCCAATCAAGTCAGCTTTCGGGTTATTGTCCTGAAGTTAGAATGAAGAAGGTTCTGATTTATTTATTTATTATCTACTTGGATCTGCCAATCTACCCATCCATTGAGGAACTTGACAGCAACGATGGTCAGGATTAAGTCAAACATCCGGTTGGTTAGTGAGAGAACTGCAAGCTGTGCAAAGATGAAGCAAGAATTCAGGCTTTTCTGCAGGAACAGGAATCTACTACTTGACATTAATTCGGTAGTCTAATCATTGTTATTTTTTAAAAAATGAAGGTACATGAAGCCTCTCAGAGACATGTCTGCTGCTCAATATTGGTTTCTCTTTTTCACAGTCAACTTCTCTTTTATCAAGTAGTGAACCTTCCTGGTTGTTTCTCCATCTTACATGGTTGGTTTGCTTGGTTATGAAATCTAAGTAACATTCTGTTGCATTTGCTATTTTGATCAGGACTCATCACTGTCCACTACAGTCAGTGTTCCACTCAGCCTAAAACTGCATGGTAGAATACTACATGCTTAACTTCAAAGCGGCAGATATTATATTTCTTATGATTAGAGAAACCCGGGAGTTGCAATAGAAAGGATGAATTATATGGCTACAGACTGATGATATATGCATTATATGGTGTGGTTGCCAGTCTACAAATGGGTAATGGTTCATGTCATAGACCTTTTTCAGCTCCATGGTGGCTGGAGCATGGATTAAAATTCTCAATGCTGTGGCACAGCACTGACTGCATCAGATTGACATATAAAATCTAGATTTTTGTAAGGCTGGAGGAATAGAATAACAAAGACTGGTTGTGTTAGTTAAACTGATTAAAACTTAGGCATCAGATCTTAACCATGAATATTGATAGACTTTATTTTACATATCTTATGCTATATAATTTTAATTAAAATCATAAATAAAGCATAAAATTTATAATAAAAGATCATAATATAACATTCCTGTAACGCACATCTTTGGAAAATAAGTATTTCATCACTTTAACTACTGCTAACCCATAAATAACTAATTTTAACTTTTTTGTCAAGCTATTGACTTTATTGGAAGAAAAATAATGGTTTTGGATTTTTCCTGCAGGGCACACCATGTCCAGGACTCTTTTCAATAAATTGGGACTGTTGTGGCATATTCTACTTCAAGTAACAACTGCTCGCAAGCCAGGAATGAGAATAAACCGTTCTTCTGGTTGAGGAATGTGGAATTCATAGTTATCTACCATTGATCTATGTGGACCAGTACTGGAATCAATGACAAATAAGACTCTGTCAAAAGCTCATGCACCAAGAATTGAATAGAAAACAAGAAATCAGCCATGTGGAACTAAGAAATCACACATCAAGAAACTGTATTGGCTTCTGTCAACTTAATCAATAATTGCCTAGAGAGTTTTGTGTATAGAAGATGAAGGGTTTAACCTTATCAAAAGAAAAATGTTGAAGAACGTCAACAGCTTCCTGCTCAACAATAAATCTCATTAGCAGGTTGCAGCCCTAGATACAGCTGCTTCTAAAATGCTCCGAACTTCTGTGCCTGGATCTGGGAGTTCTGCAGGGGTCTGTTGAAATCAACAATCAGCATGCTAATTGTATGTGCAGTAGCAGACAAGGGTAAATTGAACAACATGCAATCAAAGAAATCTCTAAGCTTGCCTTCCCAAAGCTGTTTGGAGTCAAAGGAGAAGCACCAAGAGTTAACAGCAAGCGCACAACATCCAAGTGTTCTCCTCTTGAAGCATGATGAAGGGGCTAGACAGGAGAATAATTCAAACAATAAAAATCAGGTCGCGATGGATCATAGCCTTTGAGAAAATGCACTTGGTAGATTTCATAGGCAACTTACAGTGTCTCCTTCAGCATCAATGGTATTGAGCATTCTTCTTACACAATCCGGTCCATCAGCGGAAGCAATCAAAACTTGGACAATTTCAACAAACCCTGAAGACAATTGGAAAAAAATAATTGTTTCCATATCAGAAATTTTGGGATCCATGACCAGAGAAGACAGGAAGCATATTCAATTTGCAGTCTGAATGGTGAAGTCCAGTGACCCATGATACAGACTGGCTGACTCATCTGTCAGCTGGTCCACTTTGTGGAATCACAACAGCAAGAACAAAACCCCATTGGCGATGCAGATCTTTCAATTCATCACTTGTGAACCGATAGTAAAGAAGAGAAATGAATCCTCCTAATTAGTTTAACCAGTAGAGATCCATTTGTCTGTAGTTGTCAATAATTTAAACTTTGTCCCTTGCTACTGTTGCCTACAATGAAAAAAAAATGAAAAAGAGAACTGCAATAATGCAAGTATGACAACCAAAAATTAAAAAGGATAGAAGGATCCTGAACCGTGGGGCTTACCAATCAGAAAACACAACAACCATGTCCAAATCTATGTATGAGATATACATCAGTTCGTCAAGTTTTCTTACCTCCTGCACAAGCATCATGAAGAGGGATTGCACCTTCCTCATCCTTAGACTCCAAGCTAGCTCCTCTTTCCAACAATAGCTAAGGAAGAGGTTGTGTTAAGAGTAGTGTCTTTGCAGAACACAAGATGAACAGGACAGGAATACGCAAAATTAGCTTGCCAACCTGGACACAAGCTTTGTGGCCATAGAGACAGGCCAAATGAAGAGCAGTATCACCATCTTCTACTGGATCATCAATACTGCCACCCTGCAGATTATCTGTATTCAATGCCCATATTGTAAGAACATAAAGAGAACATCCCCTCTTTGGTAGTCCATGTAAGAAAAAAAGGACTTGTGAAATTTTTGAAAAGAGTAAAATAAAACGGCCCATTTCATTGATTATCCTGATGTAGTGTGTAAAGCACCACCAAAACAACAATAAGATAGTTCATGTGCCCATGGAAAATAAACAAATATGGTGCAGTGAGCCAGCAGATGATTTAAAGAACAAGGATTAAATTGCAGCCTGGCTAACTAAAATGTTTTAATGGAGAAGCACATGGAAGAGCAACAAACACAGACCAAAAAGGACTAATAATTGGATAAGCACTAAAATCTCCAAATGAGAACACTTCTAGATATCCCCATACTCTTGTCATTCCCTCATGTTGCATCGACAATGAAATCAAGCAAAGGAACACCATCTACAAATTCCCTAGCAAATCTAAATAATTTGGTGCAATAGTCAGAAATTGAGATGCCTCATTGATGCACCATTCTCATTTCATCTGGTTGGCATAAGCATGAAATGAGTACAAATTAGTAATCTTCATTGCAAAGTTTGTAAACAGATTTCAGATCTTTAGTGCATGAACTGGTTTTTTCAACGGATAGAAATTCCTTTTGTAAATTTGAGGTTGATGGAGCTCAAGGCATCTCAAGACCTTCTCTTCCAGGATGCCTAGACCTGCAAGGCAATAAACATCCATGCAGAAAAAGAAATTCTTTAGAAAATGAGGAACATCTATAATACTTTTGATGGAGACAATGATAGGAGCATCATGCTACATCTAGTGTACTTATTTTTAGGCCTAGTTTATTTTATGCATATTTAGAATTTTAAACATTTAGTTATTTAATTTGGAGTTTGATGCAGGCATCAACGAATCAAAATGCAGATCAACTTAATGAATGGTTCAAATCAAATATTTACATTTGTTTTTACTATTTTATTTAAATTTTTTATTCATAGCAATCAAAATTAAGATTTATTTTTATGCATCTGTCTCTATAAATAGAGTATTTTGTTATAAGATTTGAAACCATTCAGTTCTATTAATTATTGATATACAAGTTTCCCTGATTTCCTCTTTTTTTTTCTCAATTTCTTCCCTTTTCATATTCTAGTTAGTATTTTTTTCTAATTCTTCACTTCTACTCCCCTAATTTCTCTCTCTTACCCTTCTAGAGAAACTCCTTTCTCTTTCTTCTAATGTCTTCCCTTTCCCATTCTAAATCAACTCTATCCACCTTTCGAGGGAAGAAAAATAATTTGGAACTTGGTTATAGAGTCTCTTCTAGCATACAAACCAAATCTAGAACTTTTATGAAGTTAAGAAGTGTTCAATGCTTGAACTCTTTAATTTCTCCTTAGGCAACACCTTTTAGGCAGTATTCATGTGCCCGTAAGATGAGTTTCATGAGCCATCCTGACATAAAAAAAAAAAAAAAAACTCACTTTTTTTTTTGCCCAACCAACGAAACTCTTAACTCTAAAGAACTCCAAGATTACTAATGAAACAACATGAGCTAGAATTCCCAAAGCCTCTATACCAAAAATAATAGACTCGTTTGGAACAAGATACATTGTGTTTGCATAAATTACTTATATCATATTGTATTAAATAGGTGTTATCTTGTTCATACCACTTTTTGATTAGCTACCGCATTAATTGTTCCTAAAAAATCATGTAAAGAGGCATTCTAACAAAATGGAAGAACTTAATGTAGATAATGGCAAATATGTGCTCTATAACATAAGTGCACATTCAAAAATGCTGCATATATTGGACACTTGAAATTTGAAAATGAGAGATGTTTATGTTGGGCACTAGCAAGTCATGGTACAATATGTCTACCTATGGTATCTTGAACTTGGACAATCTCAAATGGTTGTATGCACATAGCACACAAATGGCACTTGAAATTGCATGGATACATGTGACACAAATTATAAATATTGAACACCATATTGCCACATTGCCTGAAAAAGAGAGAATTTTTCTCAATCTTTAGTCATCTTTTTAGCAAAGAGTTCTTGTCCTTGCCCAAAAAACAAATGACTTTGACATCATCTTATCATCTCTTTCTTCACCATTGTCATCTAATGCTTATTCCAATTAATTGAGGTCATTGGTTTGAACCATGTTCAGTCATTTTACTGTATGAATTTTGGATATCTAATTGTCACGATTCACCATAAACACTAGGGCAAAAATTAGATCAAGCCCACCAACTTAATAAAACCTTCTAGCATCCAACCCTTGGGCCATCAACATAAGCCACCAAGCATCCATCAACATGATAAAATGGGTCAGTACATTGTCATACCTGAGCAAAGGCAATGATGGTATAATAGGTAATTACATACTTATATTTTGATAAAGAGTTTATCATAATCAATAAAATTGGCAAACCATGAAACAAGTAATCGGGAAAGGCCATAACCCATCGCAAGTCTCACATGCCCAAAGTACTAGGAGGGAAATGCTGGAGTCAATCCTAAACTTTGGATTTTTAGACTACCACATACTCGAGCATGCCTTTGTATGTCAAGAGCCCTAAGTTTTCATTAGCATACCAAATCTCGGCCCCTAAAACATGTAACAATCAATCTACCATAAAAAGTTTGTCCCAACATTAGTCTACTTGAATCCAAAGTGATCCCTAAGTTCAAAAGAAGAGTATAGAACTCAAGCTTCGAACATGCAAATCCTAAAAAGATTCAACACAATGGGAGTTAATGAAAATTCCACCGCATCAGGATTAGAAAAATCGATAACAACGCCATCGTTACAGTCCGCAGAATTACATCTTATGGGAAGGCATGAAAAATCTAAATGAATGTGACAGAGAAAAGCAAACAAAGAAGACACGAGAAGTTAATACAGCACCAGCAAATGCAAAATTCGGTTCTTTTAAGCTCCGGAACTGAACAAAAAGGAATTTATTTATTTTTTTTGGAGTAATGCAATTTGAAAACGGATGTTTTTAAAAGTTTGGATTTTTCCAATCCGTGGCCACAGGACCCGACGAGGATAGCTCAGAAAATTGCACTGCATAACATACTCACAAAAACAAAAGGCTGGAAAAGCAGCGAACGGTTAAAAAACAAAGAGAGAAAGGAGAAATACCCAGAGCACGGCGAAGAGCATCGACGTTGCCGAGCTGAGCTGCTTCGGATAGTGCACGAAGGTGGGGCGGACAATATTCTTCATCTTCTTCTTCTTCAACGAAAAGCCCTTGATCTTCTGCTTCCTCTTCATCCTCCATCAGTCCGTTGGGCCTCGCCGGGACCGCCATTCCCCTCTTCTTTCCTCTTCTTTCTTTCACTCTTGTCTCCTTGCCCCGCTTTGTACTCTTCGCAAACCTCTCACGACGAAAGACTGAAAAGCGAGCAAGCGGCGTCCGGGGGGGAGGGGATGACGAGGGTTTTGATTTTCCTGTCAACTGTAACGAATACCGTATTTTCCAATGTATTAAACCGGCGTGGATTAAACCGGCGAATAAGCTGGTTCGAGTAGAACCGGACCGTTCGTTTCGACCATACATCATGGTTATATAATTATAATATTATGAAATTTTAAAAATATATAAATATTATAAATTTAAAATGGGCTTAAGTTGAATAAAGGGTGCAAATCGAGTCGGTTTATACCCTTAACTCTATTTATAAAAACTTTAAGTTAGCAATTTAAGTCAATTTGAAAAAATATTCAAATTCTTCCAACCATATAGAAGAGGCTACATGTCATAATCCATACCATCCAACCAGTTAAGCACGAATAGATGGGCGACATATGAAAGTCACATATACATAGTTCGACATATGAAAGTCATGTATACATAGTTCAAAAGAGTTTCTAATGCAACAATAAAATTACTTAGGTTGCATAATTCCACTTACTACAAGATTTTCGTGACAAGTACGACTAAACCATGACTTGAAAAAAGTTTTAAAATTGTATTAAACACTCTCTTCGGTTCAAATTTTTAAGTAATATTTAAAAAAATATTGGAATTAAGACAAACATAATACTAGCTAGATCATAAATATAGAAAATTAAATATAAATCTAGATTTAGAAATAAAGATTTTTAATTTACCCTAAGTCATATATTTTAATTTGAATTTTCATTACATTAATAGAGAGTCAATGTCTGATTCATGATTGAAGCAATGGAAATGGATTTTGTTACATTATATTTTATAGTTAAAATATGTTGAAACTAACAATTGAACAATAGTAAATTAATCACTGGTCCAGTCAATGAGATATTAAGTAATAATTCTTAAATAAACATGATAGCTACACTACAATAGATCATAGTCTCCAACACTTTGAGATTTTGATTTAATTTATCTCATCTAGATAAGTTACATAACTTAGTGAAATAAATATGAAATATGAAATAAAAAAACAATAGAAAATAGAGGTGGTAAGGCTAGATCATAAGGCTGCAACGAGCAAGAAGATAGGGTTAGGATATTTTGGGGATATATCCTATTTTTTATATTTATTATTATTTGTGGGTCAGGTTGGGTCGATTTTGTAACCAACTAACCATATCCAACCCTATTTAATACTTTGGGCCAATTTTCCTGACAAAACCCAACCCAGTCAACCAAGCATGTTGTCCAAAACAGTAGCACACTGATGGTCACACTCGAGTATGGGTCGACCCACCCCGATTTGTAACCTAAATTAAATATATTTTGAAAGCCTACAATTTATAATAATTATACAATTATTTAAAAATTCAAGCATAAATAAAGTACATAATCTAATTATTAACACTAACAAGTAACAAGAAGTTAAAAAAAAAAAAAATCAAAAGAGATAGAACGTAAGGAAAAAACTTACGTAAGTGTCGCTGCTCACCGGAGTTGACGTCGGTGCTGTCATTACTTGTCAATGACCGGATGATGATGTTGTCATCAACGACCGCCACTGGATGGGAAGAGATGAAAGACAAAATAATGGAAAGCATCCCCTCTTTCAAATTATCTTGTAGAAAATGAACACGCACAATAGTTGTCGTCGATGGCCAAATGACGGTGCTATCATCGGTGGCCGTCGCTGAAAGGGAAGATGGAACAAGGGGAAACCTTACCCGTCCAAATTATCTCGCCGGAAATGAACTTGGACGACCGTCGTCGTCGATGGCGGTGCTATCATTGATGGTGGTGCTGTCGAATATCGTCAATGGTCATCGCTCGAAGAGGAAAGAGGGGAACTTAACGGGAGAAAACTGGAAAAGTCGCAAGAGTAAAGCATAAGAATTAGGTTTGGTTGTTTGGTATTTCAGCTGGATTGATTGTACTGTTTCACCAATTGGACCGTGATTCTATCAATCTCCATGGTTATTTGCAATAAGATCAGACCATGTTCAATCCATACCTCATAAATAGCTTAATTTTGATTATGAATGCATTGTAATAACTTAGTTTTGATGATAAGAAAACATACGAGTAAGAAAATAAGGTATTAACAGTTTTGTTTCCAAGTGTTGCAAAAATAAAATAGAAAACATAAGCTAAAACACAAAGAAAAAAAAGCAAGAGTGGTGTTGGACCTAAGTTCATCAAAGAATAACTTTAAAACACTCCAAACATATCACAAAACAAGTAAAGATAGAAGAAAACAAGTAAATGCAAAATAAAAATCAAGTTTTGCATGACCGAGGTTAGTATAGAGGAAAGTTTCTCTCGAAGAACTTGGAAATGCATTCAAGTTAAAAATTTTCTATGGTGGAGAGTTTGGAATCACAGAGGTCTACAAAACTAGCCGTTATAGGTAGTTGAGAATGTCAAAGCGACAGAGGAATCCAAAGAGGACAAGTTGGCACCCATAGAAGTCTGTTGAAGTCGTTGGTTGGTTAATCTCCTTTCTTTCCTGATAGGCATTGGTAGAAGAGAGACTCAAGCCACAAAGGTTTGTTATTATGAATGACTATGATCACTAATAATAGATTTCTTCAACAAATGTCTCTACCTACCCTACAAAGTTTTGTTGTTATCATTGTCACCCTTTCATGCATGTTTCATAAGCAAGATACAACAGTCCAAAACTCAATGAATCGATCTCCAACGCCTATAAATCATTCCAAGGCTTATGAATAGAGGATCTAGTTGAAAGAAAAACAACTTTAAGATCTTCAAAGTACTTAATCTATGCATTTATTAATGAATCAAAAGTTTTCTTCCAAAAATAATCACTTGACTGCAATGTAACTTGAATCAAGCATTCAAGTTACATCATTTCTAAATCAAAGGAGCTTTGAAGTACAAAGATTTTACTGAGTAATATCTTTATTTATTTATTTTTATTATGTACATCTCAACCTTTCTAGAGGCATGTCTTGTTTGTAAAACTTTCTCTAGCTTTCACATTTGTTAAGTGTATAGTTTCTACAAGTGGAATACTTGCAGAAAAAGTGAATTTGTTATCTTTGTAAGTTGGTAGGCTTGCATTATTTACATTCTAAGAGTTAGTTGGTGAGCTTAAAAAACTAACAAGCTATGTGAAAGATTGAGTTTAATAGAACCTAAGACAGAAAATGTCTTAGAAAATGGAGTAGGAACCCAACTTGGGCTAAATTATAGAAATTTGTATGAACTTTTGTACTTGATTTTCATTAATTTGTGCGCACTTTTAGTTTAGCCAAAAAGTTTGTTGGAAGGGGTGCAACTCTTAGATGGCTGGGTTGCATTCCACA
>JAYJMB010000014.1:484439-520580 GCA_036873735.1 Pouteria campechiana
ATAAACCACTAAATTTACATCAAAAGAGGATCCAAAATATATTTGAATTTAGGCATTAAAACATGGTATATTATGAGGTCATCAAGCCTCAACTATTGGGATGCATAAGTAATACATTTCCATTCTGCATCAATACATAGCCTAATCCTTTCTTAGATGCATCGCTATAGATTACAAATCCTCTTCTACCAGATGATACAATAAGAATTGGTGATGATACTAATCACCTTTTGAACTCCTGAAAGGCTTCCTCACACTACTCATTCCATTCAAATGGAACTCCTTTTCAAGTTAACTGGGCGAAAGGCATAGCAATCATGGAGAATCCTTCAATGAATCTCTTATAATATCTAGCTAACCAAAGAAAAATCCTAACCTTTGTTACTGCAGTTGGTCTTGTCCAATTTAGCCTCAATCTTATGGGGGTCCACTAAGATATCATCGCCTTAGACCATATGCCACAACAAAGTGACGTTGGTCATCTAGAAATCACATTTCTTTAATTTAGCATACAGTTTCTCTTCTCTCAACCTCTACAGTGTCATTCTTAATTGAGATTCATGCTGCTCTTTACTTTTAGAATATATCAAAATATCATCAATATATACAATTACAAAATGATCTAAGTAGGGTTTAAACACTCTATTCATTAAGTCCATGAAAATCGTAGGAGCATTGCAACCCAAATGGCATTACTAGAAATTCATAATGTCTATATTGAGTTCTAAAGGAAGTTTTATGTACATCTGTCAGTTTAACTCTCATCTGATGATATCCTAACTACAAATCAATCTTTGAGAAAACTGATGCTCCTTGTAACTGATCCAACAAATCATTGATATGGGGTAATGGATACTTGTTTTTTAGAGTCACCTTATTCAATTCTCTATAATCAATTCACAATTGTGGGCTCCCATCTTTCTTCTTTACAAATAATACTGGCGCACCCCATAGTGATACACTGGGACGGATAAATCATTTGTCCAGTAACTCCTATAATTTCACTTTTAATTCTACCAACTCTACCGGTGCCATTCTATATGGGGCTTTAGATATTGGTTCTGAATTCTACTTTCCGTTCTGGAGTTAATCTAGATAATTCGCCTGGAAACACATCTAGGAAGTCCCGTAGTACAAGTATCTCCTCTAATGATCAATGCTTAGAATGAGCATCTATAGTGGAGACTAGATAGGCTTCACACCCCTTTCACACTAGACTGAGGGCTCTCATGGTTGATACAAGTTTAAGCACTTCACCTTTCGATAAACTCTTAAAAATGATTTCCACTTCATCAAGAACTTTTAAAACTACCTATTTAGTTTTACAATAAATTTTAGCTTAACACTTGGTTAGCCAATCCATGCACAGTATAATATCCAGATCTTTCATGTTCAACACAATCAACTAAGCATAAAATTTTCTACTTTCAATCACAATAGAAATATCATAACGTGCCTTAGATGTTGTACTAATAGCCTTCAATGGAGTAGACACTTCCACTACGTGATGCATAGGATATTTAGATAATCTTGCTTGATCCACCAATGCAATGGACAAGAAAGATTATGATGAACCCGAGTAAAATAAAACATATGCCATACAATCACAAAAAAGATTATGATGAACCCGAGTAAAATAAAACATATGCCATACAATCACAAATAAGAGGATTACTTGTGACCACATGGTCCATAGCTTGAGTGTCCCGGGAATTAGTTGCCCGAACTACTGCAGTCCTTTGAGGCCTTTGCTCCCCCTACTAATGTCCTTGTGCCACATTAGTTCCATGGCCTCTGTCTCTCATCTTAAATCCCCCACATTCAAGCTATGGTGGTGCTTGAGATGCTACACTTTCACTCCTCCCCTGTAAGGAAGGACAATCTTGCCTAATGTGGCCTATCTCACCACATAAGAAACACGTAAGTGGCCTCTTCTATCATAATTCCCATGTCTGGTCAGATAGTTGACTTATTTCTCTCATTTGTCCAAGAGTGATCTGGTCTATCATCCTCCCATCCTTCTTGGCAAAAGCGGACACTCAAACCTCAAATGCCTCGACTATTTATAATTGAAGCAAACCTTCTCAAAAGGTGCATTGCTACCTGTTTAGTTTGGAATTCTTTCTACATCTCGGTTCACTATCTCTGGCATGCTTCCTTTCTTGTAGTTTAGTTTGTTCTTCTTTCTCTCTTTTTACTATACAAGCATGCTCCAAAATATCTTCATATTTTGTTAGCATTAATAGAGCTACATCCCTCCGGATTATTATCTAAGCCCTTCTTGGAATTTTTGGCTTATCTCTAGTAAATCAATCTATGCCCATGGTACGAAACCTTCCTAGCAATTTCAACTTCTCATCAAATTCTTCCATAGTTCTCTTACCTTGTATCAAGGTCATGAATTCCATAACCTGCCTTGCCCTTTGTAGCGCCCCGCCAGTCAACATTAACTATAACGAGCACCACTTGCCAATCAACCAATTATTTCCCCACAGCCACAAGATCGACTAAATGAGTAGGGATTACACAAGCACAAACTATATCATTATAACTATACCAATAACTACAATCCACAAAGTATACAGATGATGAAAGTACATAACTGAATAAAGTATATCATTTTTTAATATATACAATCTCCCATCAAAATTACCAACTACAACACATCCTACATATCATAATAAATATTATGATCATACACATCTCATAAGTCCACAAAAGTCATATATATTATATTAAATAACACAATCAACTAGACCACTTCAATTCTCCCTGCCTGGAGTTCCAATCCCAGATTGGTTTCCCTTGGGTAAACCTGTTAAATTTTAAAATAGGGTGAGCAGGGCAACTCAGTAAGTAAGTAAAAGCAAAAGATGACTTCCTTTAGTCACACTTGAACCATCACTCATCAGCCCATCAGCTAATCATACCCAACACAGTTATAAAATTCACACCATGTTTTATATGAATTACAAACATCGACTAAGTTTGACCATTGACCAATCCCATGACCATACCCAACCTAATGCCATGTCCATGAATCCTGGGCTATTACATAGCCCCACACAAGCGCACTCGTAAATCATATCATGAATGTAAATCTAGATACAAACATGCCACATGTCAGTCCATTCGAACCCCTTATTACTCAGATCATGTGCATCTCATGCCCATGTCACATAGTTGCCCGATCAAACTCCTTATTACTCAGGTCATGTGCATCTCATCACATCCAGCGATTTAGAATCACCTCTTGGCCATACAGGCTGGGAAAACTACCCCATCATCATCGTCATCATTTGCACATCTCAATCACCCATACCATCTTGCATGATACATACCAAATGTCATGCTATGTATCATCTATCACATGTGGCTCAAGGCCCATTTTTATGCATTATGCAACATCACTAATATACATAACTATGGCTCCAATGCTTTAACATGTCATGCATGCTCTAGACTTACCTAACAAAGTCCATAAATAAGACATATTCTTCACTTAGGCATTCCATCAAACATATGTGGGGCAAAATTCACAAAACCATAAACCATACGAGAAAATATGGGGAAAATGTGTAAAGCATGTTCAATACAATAAAGCCTCATTTCAATCATTTAAACCAAAAGCTCAAAATATAATTTCAGCAAAATTTGTTACGGCCCAAACACAATGCATAAAAGTCATGTAAATTGAAAAGGAAATTTGCATGAGTTTAGAAAATCATTTCCTACTTACTCAAAATCCAAGGATTTAAGCTTTTGCACTAAACTCTTACCTCCCAAGACTTTCTTATACCTTCCCACTTCCAAATATTTCAAATTTCAAGCAATATGAACTTCTTTCTTTCAAAGATAGCTATTCTTCTGCAAGAAAAAAATGATTTAATTTTACTATTTATTATTACTATTGACTATTGACTATTCATCATTAACTAATACTATTCATATGCACTATTTACTATTCACTATTTATGTGAATAGTAAATTACTATTCATGTACACTGTTCACAGTGTACAAATTTTATTTTCATTTTTGTCCATAAAAGTATATTATACACCATATTCCCTAAATCTGAACCATAGGATTCATTCTACTTCTTGAGAAGATCATTTCAAGATGTGCGAGTGATATTTAAATCTTTCAACTACATAGAAATCTGATAGTATTTCTTTTTTAACGGATAGAAAACTTCATCAATTGAACTATGATTCTACATCTAAATGATTCCAAATTCTCATGATAGCATAATACATATGAAATACAATTGTTTAATGAATTGGATTGATAGAAAAATTTGACATAGCCTACTTACCTCGGTTTCTTCTTTTCCTCCGCTACCTCTCCTCTCTCCCTGCTTCTCTCTCCCTCCTGCTTTCTCAGTTATCTCCCTGCTCTCTCTCTCTACCTTCTCTCTCATTGCCCCTCTTCCTTTCTTATAAGTGAAAACCATCCGCCAAGGACTGTATTGAATGCGGCTACCAACCACCTGCATTCAATGCAGGGTATCACAGTCTCCCCACCTTATAAAAGTTCCATCCTCAAAACTTAGACATCAAGTCCATAAGTGAGGATATCTCTCTTTCATGGCATCCTCAAGCTCCCAAGTTGCCTCATTCTCTGAATGATAACTCCACTAAACCTTCACGAGCCTAATCATCTTGTTCCTCAGTTGTTTCTCTTAGCAGTCCAGAATCCGAACTGGATACTCATCATATAGCAAATTGTCTCGCACCTGTATATGATCTAGCTTTAGTACATGTGATGGATGTGGCTCATACTTTCTTAATATCGAGACATGGAATATATCATGCTTGCTCAACAAGGAAGGCAGTAAGGCCAAGCGATAGGCTACTTTCCCAATCCTCTCCAAGATCTCATAGGGTCCAATATACCTCGGGCTCAACTTACCCTTTTCCCGAACCTGACAACCCGTTTCATTGGTGAGACCTTCAAGAATACCTTATCCCCAAGTTGAAATTCAAGGTCCCTACACCTTGTATCTGCATAGCTTTTCTATCTCGATCGGGCTGTCTTGATTCTTTCTTTGATCTTAGACACCTTGTCTGTGGCTTCTCCCACTTCATCCCAACATAGAGGTGATCTACCCTTCCTTCCATATAGCGCTTCATCTGGAACCATCTGAATGCTAGAGTGATAACTGTTATTATATGCAAATTCTACTAAAGATAAATACTCACTCCATGAATTTTCCCAATCTAGCACACAGGCACGGAGCATATCTTCTAACTGCTGGTATACCTATTCTGTCTGCCCATCTGTCTATGAGTGAAAAGCAGTATTGAATTTCAACTGAGTCCCCAAGGCTTATGGAATGCCTTCCAGAATTTAGAAGTGACTATCTTATCTCAATCTGAGATAATAGATTTGGAAACACCATGTAATTTTATCATCTCCTTATGATAAATCCATGCCAGCTTCTTTGCAGTGAAAGTAGTCTTTACAGGAATGAAATGAGCCACCTTCGTTGGCCTATCCACAATCACCCATATGGAATCGAATCCTGCTACTGTACGAGGTTTATGATCTCATCCCACTTCTACTCCGGAATGTCCAACTGCTGTAACATCCCACTAGGCCTCTGATGTTCTGCGTTAACTTGTTGACAAGTTAGGCATTTAGCCACAAATTTGGCAATATTTGCCTTCATACCATTCCACCAATAATGAGTTTTTAAATCTTGGCACATCTTTGTGCTCCTAAGGTGAATAGTATAAGGCATATAATGAGCTTATTGTAACACCATTGATACCAAGGGGGCTCCTCTAGGTATCGCCAGTCTACCTATGAACCTCAACAATCTATCTGCCTCAACCTCATAATCTGGAAGCTCCCCCTTCTATGCTCTCTCTTTCAGTCTCAAAAACTCCTCATCTGTAGTCTGGTCTTACACTTGCTTGATCTCATTTATGAGTGTAGGCTTCAACTGCAGCTAGTTCAAGTGTACAACTATACCTTTCATGCCTACGTGAAGATCTAGACGCCTCATGTTCTCAACAAGCTCTGCCTGCTAGGTTAGCATATAAGTTAGACTACTGCCTAACTTTTTGCTCAATGCATCTGCCATCATGTTGGCCTTTCCTGGATGATAATGCATCGTTATGTCATAGTCTTTGACTAATTCCAACCATCTCCTTTGTCTCACGTTCAACTATTTGTAAGTGAAAATGTATTTGAGACTTTTATGGTTGGTGTATATGTTACAGTGCTCCTCATATAGATAATGTCTCCAAATCTTTAGTGCAAACACAACCTCTACCAGCTCCAAGTTATGTGTAGGGTAATTCTTTTCATGTGGCCTCAACTACCTCGATACATAGGCTATAACATTGCCATGTTGCATCAAGACAGATCCCAGGCCCTTCTGAGATGCATCACTATAAACCTCAAACCCTCCTTGCCCTGAAAGCACTGTGAGTACTAGAGCTTTAACTAGCCATCTCTTCAACTCCTGAAATGCTACTTCACATTAATTGGTTCAATTAAATTTGGCTCCCTTATGTGTGAGCTTGGTCAGTAGAATTACAATTGTAGAGAACCCTTCCACAAACCTCCTGTAATACAGCCCTAAGAAACTCCTTACCTCGGTAGCATTACTCAGCCTTGCCCAATTCACTATAGCCTCTATCTTGGTAGAATCTATTAAGATGTCATCTCCTGATATGACATGACCCAAGAATGCCATTGACCATGTCCAAAATCTGCACTTCTTAAACTTGCCATACAACCAATCTTCACGAAGCCTATGCAGTGTTAGCCTCAAGTGCATCTCATGCTCCTCCCTACTCCTTGAGTAGATCAGAATATCGTCAATAAAGACTATGACAAACTAATCTAAGTACTACTTAAATACTTGGTTCATGAGATCCATGAATGCAGCAAGAGCATTCGTTAAACCAAATGAAATAACTAGGAACTCATAGTAACCATACCGAGCCCGAAAAGGAGTCTTCTAAATGTCTGCATCCCTAACTCTCAATTGATGATATCCGAACTGTAGATCAATCTTAGAGAACACACTTGCCCCTTGCAACTGATCTAGCAAGTTATCTATATGAGGAAACCCAATTAAATTCTCAATAGTCTATACACAATTATAAACTACCACCCTTTTTCTTCACGAATAAGATGGGTGCTCCCCAAGGTGACACACTTGGCCTGATAAAGCCCTTATCTAACAGTTCCTGCAATTGGGTCTTCAACTCTGCCATTTCAGCTTGTGTCATTCTATATGGAGCTTTAGATATTGATGTTGTGCCATGCTGAAGATCGATGCCAAAGTTCACTTCACGCTTTGGCGGCAACTCAGTTAATATTGCAGGAAACACATTTGGAAATTCATGGACAACCGGTATATCTTCAAGTTGTTGATCCTCTCCTTCTACATCAACCATTGATGCTAAAAACGTAGTGCATCCTTTCCTCACTAGGCTCATAGCCTTAAGGCCAAATATTATGTTCGAAGTGTTACCCTTATATGAGCTAGTAAATAACATCCCAATGGCTAGCCGTAGCACCACTTGCTTAATCTTGCAGTGGACCGTTGCATCCTAGTGTGACAACCAGTCCATGCCCAAAATAATATCAAAATCTTTCATGTCTATGACAATGACATTCACCCAAAGCTTCCTACCATTGATGATAATGTAACACCATTCGGTCATCATTTCTGCACTACACACTGCTCTGAGTGGAGTTGACACATTGACTTTGTGATGTAATGCACATGTGGGAAGATTAGCCTTCCTAACAAAACTATCAAATATGAAAGTATGAGTGACACTAGGATCAAACAAAACGAAAGCTTGATAATCATTAACAAGTAAATTACCTGTCACTACCCCTTCGACAGCTTGAGCATCCTGAAGCGTAACGACATTCACCAACACCACCACCTATGGTCGTTGCTCAATCTGTCACCATGGTACAAATGGTGGTCTTGCCTAGGGTGCCCTCATAGCCTAGTGTTGTCCTCTCTGAGCTTGGGGACATTGAGTGGATATGTGACCTTACTGCCCATAAATAAAACATACTCGCTGCCTAGTCGGGCATTCCCATTTATGATGCCCTTCCTGTCCACATAGATAGCAAGCATTGGGGTTAGCCACTACCCATCCTACTTGCTGCTGACCTGTACTAGCTCTCTGAGAATCACTCTATCCTCTGCCTCAACCAAAGAATCTACCTCTACCACCTCCTCTTCGCCCCTACTCAGCAGCCTTGCGTCGCTCATGATGTTTGGCGATCTCCTCCTCCTCTCGCTCAATCGTAAGCACCAAATCCAATATGTCTGTATAATCTATTAATATGAAGGCTGCCACCTTGGCTTGAATAGAGAGCTTCAACCCTTCTTGGAACATGCAGGCCCTTTCCATTTGATCTGTATGAACCTTAGCCACAAAGCATGACAAGGATCTGAACTGGACTCGTATTCTCCCATGGTCATCTTCCCTTTTGCTAGGGAGGCTAACTCAGCTGCCTTCCTCATCTTTTTGCTGGCTGGTATGTAATGGTGGAAGAACTTGTCTGCAAACTCTGCCCATACTAAGTGTCTGCCTCTCCTTGGCAAAGTTTCTCTCTCAGACCTCTACGAATTTGCTGCATCAACCTTCAGTGTGAATGCTACATACAATACCTTCTTCTCCTTTGTGCAGGGAAAGTACTCTAATATAGTCTCCAATGCCTTAATCCAACCATCCGCCACCTTACAATCCTTCTCTCCATGATATGTGGGTGGTTTTATGTCCTAAAAGACTCTCATACCCAATAGTACTGTTGGTGCTGTCCTCTCTTTTTTTGTCTCACAGGCTTTGCTTCCTCTACCTCCACCTCAATCTGAGACTGCACTGTCTGCTGGACCTACTCGGCTGGTGATGTGGAAGGTCTAGATGAGGCTCTCTGTTGTATCTGCACTAATCACATCATTATCCTAGCCATCTCTTCAATTATTTCCATCATTCAATCCATCCTTTAGTCTCCATCAATCCTAGCCACAGTAGGAGCAACTTTACTGGGCTCGACTGTAGCTAGATCTCTGACTTCTTCCCTTAGATGAGTAATTCTCTCATCCTCCTCTACCAACACCTCTTCCAGATGAGGCTCCAAGTCTAGCATGTATGTCTCATCTAACTCTAGCTCCTCTTGCCTCCGTTCATTAGGCCTTAGTTCTGCCTGAAGCTCTAAAATGACAATCCCAGTTGAACGGGTCGGGTGACACGCCTTTCAATTTCTGTGTCACTCTCCACCATAGGCTTTTTATCCTTGTCTACTTTCTTTCTGGGTAACATCTTTCACTGATATATCAAGGGAAAATAATTAGTTTTAGAAATATTATCTCTTATGAACATATCTTAGTTGTCCTTAACCGTATGCTTAAATCAGTGCTCAAAGTTATTATATCATTCTAACTTTGACTTTCATCAAATCAATCTTTGGCCATTGGTAACATCTTGTACTTGTGGTCCCATACTCATTTATCTCTATGATGCCACCTTGTAGCGCCCCGCCAGCCAACACTAACCGAAATGAGCACCACTTGCTAATCAACTGATCATTCCCCACAGCCACAAGATAGACTATATGAGTAGGGATTACACAAGCACAAACTACATCATTATAATCATACCAATAGTCACAATCCACAAGGTATACAGACGACAAAAGTACATAACTGAATAAAGTATATTACCTTTTAATACATACAATCTCCCATCAAAATTACCAACTACAACACGTCCAACATATCACAATAAATATTATGATCATACACATCTCATAAGTTCACAAAACTCATATATATAATATTAAATAACACAATTAACTAGACCACTTCAATTCTCCCTGCCTAGAGTTCCAACCCCAAATTGGTTCTCCTTGGATAAACCTGTTAAGATTTTAAAATAGGGTGAGCTGGGCAACTCAGTAAGTAGATAGGTAAAAACAACGGATGACTTCCTTTGGTCACACTTGAACCATCACTCATCTGCCCATCGGCTAATCATATCCAACACCATTATAAAATTCACACCATGTTTTATATAAATTACAAACATCGATGAAGTCTAACCATTGACCAAATCCCATGACCATACTCAAACTAATGACACATCCATGAATCTTGGGCTATTACATAGTCCCACACAAGCAACAATTATGCAATATGAATAAGCACTCTCAAATCATTCATGAATATAAATCCAACTATGAACATGCCACATATCTGCCCGATCGAATCCCTTATTACTCAGATCAAGTGCATCTCATACCCATGCCACATACTTGTCCGATCAAACCCCTTATTACTCAGGTCATGTGCATCTCATCACATCTAGCCATTAAAGCTCATCTCTTGACCATACAGGCTGAAGAAACCGCCCCATCATCATCATCATCATGTGCACATCTCAGTCACCCACGACATCTTGCATGATGCATACTAAATGTCATGTCATGTATCATCTATCATATGTGGCTCAAGGCCTAATTTCATGCATCATGTAACATCACTAAGATAGACAACTTTGATTCCAATACTTTAACATATCATGCATGCTCTAGACTCACCCAACAAAGTCCATAAATAAGACATATTCTTCACTTAGGCATTCCACAAAACACATGTGGGGCAAAATTCACAAAACCATAAATCATAAGAGAAAATATGGGGAAAATGTGTAAAGCATGTTCAACACAATAAAGCCTCATTCCAATCATTTAAAACAAGAGCTCAAAATATAATTTCAGCATAATTTGTTACGACCCAAACACAATGCATAAAAGTCATGTAAATAGGAAAAGAAGTTTGCATGAGTTTACAAAATCATTTCCTACTTACTAAAAATCCAATGATTTAAGCTTCTGCACTAAACTCTTCCCTCCCAAGACTTTCTTACACCTTCCCACTTCCAAAAATTTCAAATTTAAAGCAATATGAACTTCTTTCTTTCAAAGATAACTATTCTCCTACAAGGAAAAATGATTTAACTTTACTATTTATTATTACTGTTGACTATTCACTATTCATCATTTGCTGATAGTATTCATATGCACTATTCACTATTCACTATTAAATATTTACTATTGATTATTCATTGTTCACTATTCACTATTTACGTAAATAGTAAAGTACTATTCATATACACTGTTCATCGTTAGTGTTCACAGTATACAAATTTTATTTTCATTTTTTGTCCATAAAAGTATATATACACTATATTCCCTGAATCTAAACCATAGGATTCATTCTACATCTTGAGAGGATCATTTCAAGATTTGTGAGTGATATTTAAATCTTTCAACTATATAGAGATCTGATAGTATTTCTTTTTCAACGGATAGAAAACTTCATCAATTGAACCATGATTCTACATCAAAATGCTCCCAAATTCTCATGATAGTATAATACATATGAAATACAATTGTTTAACAGATTGGATTAATAGAAAAATTTAACGTAGCCTACTTACCTCGGTTTCTTCTTTTCCTCCACTGCCTCTCCTCTCTCTCTGCTTCTCTCTCCTTCTTGCTTTGTCTCTTCTCTCCCTGCTCTCTCTCTCTCCCTCTCTCTCTTTCTCCCTTCTCTCTCATTGCCCCTATCCCTTTCTTATAAGCAGAAACCATCCGCCAAGTACCGCATTGAATGCGGCTACCAACCACCTACATTCAATGCAAGGTATCATACCCTTTCACTAGTTGGTACATATTAGTGAACTACTCTTTCTTTAAACTCTACCTAGGATAAGCCTGCTCCATTCTCGCGGATAGTCAAGCTCTCCGTTTTCCACTATCATTCAACATCACCTTTTAGCTGGTAGACAACATAAAGAACTTTATGTTCCTCAGGGCATCGCATATATTTGAAAACTTTCCCCATCCCATAGATCCATTCATCAACTATAAAAAAATCCTTCTACCCTTTGAAGACAGTGTTTCATATTATGGAAGGCTTTCATTTTTAACTCTATCCCAATGCTTGCCCCACTTCATCTACTTGTTCTCTCATATTCTGTCTCATCACTGATTCTGTCAGCCAAGTTGGCTCCCCCTCTAACCTTCTTTATACTTGATATGATTGATTCTTGTGCATAGGGAGCTTTTGAACTTGATGGAAAAGATGAATTAGAATTCTCCATTAGTAAGAATCTTGAGAAGGAGAATGAGGTTTTACCCTTGAATACTAAGTTTTAGGAAACTATTGTAGCATTGGATGATTTTCCAAAGTCACAAGAATTAGAGAATGATCCTCAAATTGAGTTACCAGTTTCTAGCAAAAGCCTTTTGCCTAACATTTTGTAGGCATCTACTCCAGATTTAAAGCCTTTTTCCCAATCACCTCAAGTATGTGTTACTTGGAAATGAAGAAACCTTACCAGTGATCATCCCTAGTAAACTCAGTGTACTAAAAGAATAAGTGCTTGTGCAGGTTCTTAAGAGGCACAGATGGCTATTGGTTGGATAAATGTAGATATTAAAGGAATCAGCCAACCCACGTGCATGCTTCATTAGTTCTAGTTTGCACTTGCTCCAGATTAAAGAAAGAAGTAGTAAGTCGAGCGAATGACTATAAACAAAAGTGTTACTTGGGAGGTAACCCAAGTGGGGTTTGTGTTTCTTTTTCTTATTTTCTTCTTATTTTTGCATTCCTATTTTGGATATTTTTGCATCTTTTTTGTATTAGTCCTTAAGCTTTGGCAAAAACCCAAAGGGGAGGGGTTAATTGGGTGCTTAAAAAATATGTTAAACCCCTTTAAGATTAAACCTCCATCTAATAATCAATCTAATCACTCAATCAATGCTTAAATAAAGAAGACACAAGGATTCTAGCTAGCGCTTTGGGATCTACTATCTCTCATAGTAGAAATACAATTAGTGCACCTTGTACTCTTCTAGATTATAGCTCTAGGAAGCGTATCTATAGCGCTCCCAACACTCTTCTAGATTCTAGCTCTGGGGGGCATAAACATAGTGCTCCCAGTACTCTTCTAGATTCCAGCTCTAAGGCGTGTAAATATTTTTTGTCTACACTCAGACAATAATAGCTCTTCTTGAGTCTAGTCTCAACCACTAGCTCAAGAAAATTACAATAAATGAATATCAAAAGTTAAAGCACAGATGTTCTTGAGTAAGCACAGGGGAAGATTTCTAAAGATTGAATGCAGAAGTAAATGATATTCCCAAAATGTGGTTAGGAGCCTTCAAAGAGACTTGAGGAAGATTTGAATGTAAGTCTCATGACTCTTGAAATATACATAAAGTTTTAACTTAGTTCAGTAAATGCTCTCAAGAAGGTAGTGAATATTTTCTTCGATGCTTCTTCTCGATCCAATGATGCTACATTTATAACTGCTTTAAATTCTAACCATTGGTGGTAGGTGAACTCCTGTAATGATAGAAGATCATTTCGATTAGCATATTTAAATTCTCTAAATTCTGTTTAATCCTTGTCTGCTGAAGTGCCTGCAACACTGACCATGGAGAACATGATTTTATAATTCTTGATAAGTATTGGTCGGAGAGTTGCTGCAATGGTTGATTCTTTCATCAATATGGAAAGGGTGTCTTTAATGTCAGATGAAGACCAACAATTTGATTTGTCTATTGCCCATCTTCATTTATGGCAGAAAAAGTATCTGTCTAGTTGTTCATCAGACAGTGTCCTATCATCTTCCAGTTTGTCCATGGTAAGTAGCAAATAAATCATGGAGGTATAGATGAATCATTGTTCCATCACTTTGTCTTTTGGATTATCTGTTGTAAGTAACAGATGAATTGTAGAGGTGCAAATGAATTATCCTTCTAGCATTTCATCTATTGGATTGTTTGTTAAACTATTAAAATGCAGGCAAACCATCTTTTCAGCACTTAATATGGTGGATGGTCTATTGCATGTAGCAGATGAACTGTAGGAGCATAGATGAATTGTCCCTTCATTACTATGCCTATTTAATTGTTTGTTGTAAGTAACAAATGTATTGTTGAGGTACAGAAGAATTATCCTTTTGTTTGTTGGATTGTCTATTGTAGGTAATAGATGAATTTAGAGGTAGAAACAGATTCCTTTGTTTTGTCAGACAAATTCCACTACTCTACTAGGCGAACTCCACTTCTTGGCTTTTATCTAATTTTAACAGATGATCATTGACCTGGTAAGTTGTTTGACTATTGCTCTCTTATGATAGACGAATGGAAACTAGATTGATTCTGTTTCATTTGAGTTTTTTCTATACCGGTACTTCATCTTTGGCTTCTGCACTCGCCCAAGCTTTTTAGTTAGATAGATTGATGCCTTGGAATATCTTTTCTATGCTCATTGCAACTTGATTCTGCATGCAAAATGCTTGGTAATCACCATTAGTACATAATCTTTAATCAAGTTTTGTTTGTCATTGAAACCATACATTTATACTAACATTCTCTCCATTTTTGATGATGACAATACTTGATTAAAAAATTATCTCATAAAAGATAATCACCCCCTAAATATATGCTGTCGATAAAAATATTTGCAAAGTTTAATCATTCCTCAAGTTACCATTTTCTGATATTTTCCTTGACTAGTTTTATATGTATTCTCCCCTTGATTATTTAAAGACTATGATGCATTTTTTGCATTCTCCTTTGAGATAATTTGTAGGTTCTTTCTCCCCATTTTTGTCATAAGCAAAAAGAAACTTTCCACTCCTAATAAGTATTGGCCAAATAAAAAGAAATTAACAATCAAACATGTTATTTTATTTCATTTCAATATAAGCAGAGTCATAAAGCAAGTTGACCTTGATAAAAAGATTCTAAGTCTGGGGAGATGGAGCAGGAGATTGTGGTAGACCCCAACGGAAGGGCCTCCACACAATGGGGGGATGTGCATCCAAAACTTGGAGAGTCAAGTTTGAGAACCAAGGTTTTGGATGGTGGATGGGAAGATGAGAGGTAGGAGATAGACATAATATACTTGTTGCTTTTGTTCCCCTCCTCTTCAAATGCTCAAGAGGATGGTAATATGTGAATAAGGGCTATTTGGCAATAATGATTTTAAAGGATAATGTCTGCAAAGCCAGATTTTGAAGAGAAATGCTTCTGATAGAATCGATAGAAGATCAATGTCGGCAGAAGCATTATCATCCCACCAAAAGAGTTACTGAAGAAGCAATGGTTGATTCTTCAGTCTCAACCACACGCTTTTCTTCTAGTTATGCTTGCCCCTAAAGCGTTCTTCTCTAAGTAGGTTTATTTTCATGGTGTAGAGAAGCAACGCTAATTAGGGGTTAAAATAGACTTATTGTGGGAGTAATACTAGGTAGTTGATATGATATTCCAAGAAAGAGCTAGAGGTAGTGGCTTAGTAAAGATATCAACAAGTTGAGCATTTGCAGGCACATATTCTATACATATATCATGTTTTTCTCCATGATCTCTAATAAAATGATGCCCAATTTCTATACACTTAGTTCTCGAATGTAAGATAGGGTTCTTTTTCAAGAATATGACACTAGTATTGTTACATTTGATAAGTATATCTCTATAGCTTAGTTCATAGTCGAGAAGTTGTTGTTTCATCTACAGCAATGAGTGCAACAACTTCCAGCTACTATATATTTTGCCTCTACTGTAGAGAGAGCAACACTAGTTTATTTCCTAGAGAACCATGAGCTAGACTATTTCCTAGGATTTTGACAGGTTCCACTAGTACTTCTATCAACTTTGTACCCTCCAAAGAAAGCATCTGAATATCCAATAAGTTCAAAACCAATTCCCTTGGGATAATAGAGTCCTAGATTTGGAGTGTCAACCAAATACTTAATAATTCACTTCACTGCAGTAAGATGAGACTCTCTAGGATTGGATTGAAATCTAGCACATAAGTATACACTAAAGAGAATGTTTGGTCTAGATATAGTAAGGTAAAGAAGAGATCTAATCATCCTTTGATATTATTTTTGATCTACAAGTTTACTCTTTTCGTCTTTGTATAGCCTTATTGATGTGCTCATTAGAGTGCTTGTTGCTTAATTTCTTCCATTTTGAACTTCTTCAGTATCTCTCTAGTATATTTCGATTGGAAAATGTAGTTTTCATCATCTCTTTGCTTGATTTGCAATCTAAGGAAGTTCAATTCTCCCATAATACTCAATTCAAATTCAGCTTGCATGATCTTTGCGAAGTCTAAACAGAGATCCTTATTAGTAGCTTTGAATATAATGCATCTACATAAATTTGAACTATCAAACTATCCTTATCAATATTTTTGATAAATAAGGTAGTTTCAACTTTTCCTCTCTTGAATTTATGATCACTTAAGAATTTGCTCAGCCTTTCATACCATGCTCATGGAGCTTATCTCAAACCATATAATGCTTTAGTGAGCTTATAGACATGACCGGGTTGATCATCATTTTCAAAACCAATGGGTTTCTTTACATACACTTCCATACTTAAATATCCATTTAGAAATGTACTTTTTATATCCATTTGAAATAATTTGAAGTTCTTATAGGATGTAAAAGTAAGTATCATTCTAATGGCTTCTAATCTAGCTAAAGGGGTATATGATTCTTCAAAGTCGATTCCTTCTTCTTGGGAATACCCCTTAGCAACTAGTCGTGTTTTGTTTCTTGCAACTAATCCACTTTCATCTAGTTTGTTTTTGAATACCCATTTAGTTCTAATTACATCAATCTACTTTGGTTTTGGAACTAATTCTCATACTAAGCTCTTCTTGCATTACAATGATCCAATTTTCATCATTTAAGGCTTGATCAATGCAAGTTGGTTCAATTGTATAGATGAATGTATCATGACCACAAATGTTTTGCATTGACTTTCTTATTTTGACACCATCATAGACATCACCTATGATTTATTTTCTAGGATGAGCAATAATAAATCCCAAATTAGTAGGACGTTGATAGGGAACATTACCTATACTTACCTCCTCATTGTTTAAACTTTGCATATCTTCATAATTTGTGTCATGTTTTTGATCCTTTAGTTTGAGCTTTTTCATATTAGTTGCAGCTTCATCTATATCACTATTACACTCCTTTCTCAGGGTTACATTTTCTTCATCAAATTTTGTGTATAGACTCTTCTAGAAATTGTGTTCTCTGAATGTATACTCTAAATGCTCTATTTTTAGAAGAGTAATTGAGAAAGATAGCTTCATCGCTTTTTAGATCAAACTTTCTAACATTATCTTTCCCATTGTTTAGCACATAGCATGAGTATCAAAATGAATGAAAATATGAAATATTGGGTTTTCTTTCTTTCCAAAGCTCATATGGGGTTTTCTTTAAGATTGTTCTTATGGTGACCCTGTTCAGTACATGACAAGCTGTACTAACTAATTCTCCCCAGAATCTTTTGGAAAACTTGCATTCAACATGGTCCTTGCCATTTTCTGAATTGTCCAATTCTTTCTTTCCATAACTCTATTTTATTGAGTTTTGGGGGATGAGAAAATATGGTAAATTTCTTTTTCATCACAGAAGTCAATAAATTTTGTATTTTCAAACTCATCACCATGATCACTATAGATACACACAATTGACATTTATTTCTCATTTTAAACTAGCTTTAAAAAAGTATAAAACATAAAAAATGCTTCTTTTTTGCTAGTCAAGAGAATCACCCATGTGAATCTAGAGTAGTCATCCACTATGATCACATATACATATCTTTTTCCTCCAAGGGTGACAACATTGAATGGTCCAAATAGACCCATATGTAATAGTTTCAGAGGTCTAGATATAAATACCTCAATTTTAGCATGGAAGGATACTTTGGTCTGTTCTGTTTTGATAATTGATAGGATTCGTATATTTGATTTTTGTCATAGTTTAGTTTGGGTAGACCAGTCACAAGATCCGTTTTCAACAAAAATCTAATATTTGACATGTTGATATGTCCCATCCTTTTATGTCATACCCATGGATCATCTTTAACTACAATTAAGCATTTTTCACCAATATCATCTAGCTGTATAAGATAAATATTTTCATACCTTTTTCCACTAAACAATAGATTATTATCTATACTGAATACATTATATGCAGATGATTCAAACACAAGTTTGTAACCCTTGTCACAAAATTGACTAATACTCGGCAAATTATGCTTGAGTCCTTCTACATATAATACATCCTCTATGCATGCATTGAATAAACCATAAATCTTACTTATCCCTTTCATGAGGCCTTTGTCATTGTTGCCGAATGTAACTATTCCTCCATTTATTAGCTTCAATTCTTTGAACAACTTCTTATTCCTAGTCGCATGTCTCAAGGAGCCACTATCCATGAACTAGGTATTTCTAGATGTAACTTCGAGACTTACCTACATTCAAAGCAAGTTTTCTTCTTACCTCTTTAGTACCCAAGTAATGGGTCCAATGGTGTTAGCGGAATTGTGTGTGCTAGAAGTTTGTGCATAATCCTTGGATTTCCATCTCATCTTTGATTTTTTTACTTGCATCTTTTTGGCATAACAATCATATGCTTTATGTCCAATTTTGTTGCAGAAATAGCAAGTGTTTGGAACTTTGCTTGGTGCACTATATTCCATTGGTTTCTTTACCAAGGGATAACCTATGAACCTTCTAATATTTGAATAGTTTTCTCTTTCTTCCATGAGATTCACTCCCTTAGACCATCCAACAAATTGTCTATGAGTTTTCATTATCTAACCGTTCACAACCAAGTCCCTTTTTACTAGTTTGACTGGTCATTCTCATGAACTTGGCCAGAGATTCTCTTGGATTAGAGAAATTACTTAACATACTATTTAATATCTCTATCTCCTTCTTCAGATTTCCAACCTTTTTTTGTAGAGATAGATTTCTTTCTGCTAGAATAGAATTTACTTCGACAGTTACATCAAAGTATCATTTCTTTTGAGTGAGTTTCTGGCCAAGTGATTCAAACTCACTAAAGAGGGAGTTGTATGATTATTGTAACTCATCAAATATTTTGAATTTGACACAAGTGCTATTCGAGCTTGAAGAGTCAAAACTATAAGAGTAGTAGGAGTTTACCTCCATCTCTAGCTCTGTTGTGTATTGCTCTTTGATGGTGATTTAATCTTTTGATTCATTCTCCATCTATGCCATGCAATATATTTTTGCAAGGTGTCCAACTTCATTGTCACCTTTCTCAACTTGAGCTTGTCCCTGATGATTCTTCATCATTTACATACATTCTTCTAGATTGGATTCTTAAAAACTTCTTGAAGTGTTTCTTTTCTTTTCTTTCATCTTTCTCATTCATATTTACTTTTTCTTCATTGGGACACTTAGGAGACATGTGTCTGATCCCTCCACATCTATAGCATGTGGGGAGATCCTTCTTTCTTTCAGTCATTTTCTTCTGTTATCTTGGTTATCTCCTTGAGGCCCTGCCTTTGCTGCTTTTTGCAAACTTTTTGAAGTTTCTAACTAACACAGCCTTATCATCTTCAAATTGTGATGCTAGGTTACTACCGCTCTCCTTGTTCACTTTTGAGAGTAGTACTTGAGAGAAGTACTTTTCTTTGACTTTGTTGATGGCTCTCTCTTACTTTTGATCAGCTCATGTAACATCAGTAAGCAGATGAGATTGTCCACTAAAAGAGTTTTCAAATCCTTTGCTTCTTCTATTGATGTGATCTTCCAGCTCCAGGATTCTGGTAGTGCCCTCAGTACCTTATTACTTGTTCAGAATTTGTGACTTCTTTTTTCAATCCTTTCAAAGTGTTAGTAACTTTAGAAAAATCAGCACACATTTCTAATATGCTTTCCCATTCTTTCATCTTAAAGTTTTCTAGTTCTCCTATCAGCATATTCTTTCTAGTTCCTTTGACCTATGAGGATCCTTCATATAGACACTAATTTATCCCAAATATCTTTTGTACTAGTGTAAGAAGATACTTTATCAAACTTAGATGAACATAGTTCAGAAAATAAAGAGTTCATAGCCTTTGTCTTATTATAGACCGAGGTGGCCTCCTCTTTGGTCCATACATCTACATTAGTAGTGGGAAGAGTGATTCCAATTTTGATGGCCTTTTAAGATTCCATATCATTGGCTATAATGAATTGCTATATCCTTTACTTCCGGTAAGCAAAGTTGGTTCCATCAAATAGGGATGGCTGGGTAGACGATTGCACCTTAGCGAATATTTATCAATAGGATGATGGGTTTGCCATTGGATCACTACAAATTTTTATGTATTCTACTTTGATACCACTTGTTGGTCTAAAAGCTTAGGCAAAAACCCAAGAGGGAATGGGTGAATTGGGTATTAAAAAATTTGATAAACCCCTTTAAGATTAAATGTCCCTCTAGCAATCAATCTAATCACTCAATCAATGCTCAAAAAACTAAGACACAAGGATTTTTATAGTGGTTCAAGTAAACACTCTGCCCCACTCTTCCAAGAGCACTCTTCTCTTAGTGTTTTGGGTTCCACTATCTTCAATAGCATAAATACAATCAATGGACCTTGTACTCTTCTATATTCTAGCTCTAGGGGGCGTATCTATAGTGCTCCCAATACTCTTATAGATTCCATCTCTTAGGGGAATAAACATAGTGCTCCCCTTCTAGATTCCAGCACTAGGGGGCATAAACATAGTGCTCCCAACACTCTTCTAAATTCTAGCTCTAAGGGGCGTAAATAGCTCTTGTCTACAATCAGACAATCATAGCTCTTCTTGATTCTAGTCTCAACCACTAGCTAAGGAAAATCATAATAAATGAATATCAAAAGTTAAAGCATAAATGTTTCTGAGTAAGCACAGGTGAAGATTTCTAAAGATTGAATGTAGAAGTAAATAATCTTCCCAAAAGGTAGTTGGGAGCCTTCAAAGAGACTTGAGGAAGTTTGAATGCAAGGCTCACAAATCTTGAAATATGCAAAAAGTTTTAGCTCAGTTCGTTAAATGCTCTCAAGAAGGTAGTGAGTATTTTCTTCAATGCTTCTTCTTGATCCAACGATGTTGCATTTATATCTTCTTTGAATTCCAACCGTTGGTGGTACGTGAACTCCAATAATGATAGAAGACCATTCTGATTAGCATATTTGAATTCTCTAACTTTTGTTTAATACTCATCTACCATAATACCTGCAACATTGACCTAGGAGTAGATGATTTCCTGATTCTTAATAAGTATAGTTGAAAAGTTACTACAATGGCCGATTCTTTCATCAATATGGAAAAAATGTCTTTCATAATGTTGGATGAAGACAACAATTCAGTTTATCTATTGATTATCTTCACTTATGATAGACAAAGTTGTTGGTCCTAAAGTTTAGACAAAACCCAAGAGGGGAGGGGTGAATTGGGTACTAAAAAAATTTATTTCTCAACACCTTTTTAGATTACTCTTTCCTCTAGCAATCAATCACTCAATCAACAAATGCACAAAATAAATAAGACACAATGATATTTTATAATGGTTCGAGTAAACACTTTACTCCACACTTTCAATTGCACTTTTCTCTTAGTGTCTTGGGTTCCACTATCCCAAATAGAAGAAATACAATAGTGTCCCCAACACACTTCTAGATTCTAGCTCTAGGGGGCATAAACAAGTGTCCCCGACACTCAGCTGGATTCCAACTCTAGGGGGTGTAAACAAGTGGCCCCGACACTCTTCTAGATTGTAGCTCTAGGGAGAATATTCATAGTGCTCCCAACACTCTTCTAGATTCTAGCTCTAGGGGGCATGAATAATCAGCTCTTGTCTATACTCAGAGAGTCATAGCTCTTCTTGAGTCTAGTCTCCACTACTAGCTTAAGAAACTTTACAAGAAATAAATATTAAAAGTTTAAACACAAGAATTTCTTAGTAGGCACAAGGGAAGGTTTTTAAAAGTTGAATGTTGAAGTAAATGATCTTCCCAAAGGTAGTTGAGAGCCTTACAAAATTCAGGAAGATTTGAATGCAAGGCTCTTGACTCTTGAAGGATTGTAGAAGGATTAGCTTAGATCAATAAATACTCTTAAGAGGGTTTTGAATAATTTTTTCAATACTTCATTTGTTTCTCCTGCACCAGCGATGCTTTATTTATATTTGCTTTGAATTCTAGTCATTGGTGGTAGGTGAGCTCTATTAATAATAGAGGACATTCTGATTGGTGTATTTTGAACTCTCTGACTTCTATATATTCCTCATATGCTAGAATGCCTATAGCATCGACCTTGGAGAAGATAATTTCTAGTTTCTCAATAAGCTCTAGTTAAGGTATTACTGCAATGGTTACCTCTTTCATTAATATAGAAAGATTATTATTAATGCTGAGTGGAGACGAATGATTCCTTCTAACGGTTGCTCATCTTTTACTTATGATAGATGAAGTATCTGTCCAATAGTTCATAAGACAAAGTTCCTTCGTCTTTGTCTTCTGTAAGTGACAAACGAATTGTCCTTTCTATTATTACTAAATGAATCATCCTTTCTATTGCTGCCAGAAAAATTGACCATTCAATTTCTTTGTCTATTGCATCGTAGAGGCATAGATGTCTTGTTGCTTCAGCATTTTGTCTATTGGGTTTGTCTATTGTAAGTAATAGACAAAGTATTGGATTGCAGACGGGTTTTTCTCACACCTTCATTTGATGGAATATTTCTCTGCTTTGTCTGTTAATAGCAGATGATCTCTAACAAATTCTTTGTTCTGGTAGATGCTCCTTGCTTCTTCTGCTTTGTTTATTAATGGCAGATGATCATTAGCTCACTTGTGATAAACAAAGTTTCTGCTCTGCCATATGATTCTTGCTTCTCCACTTTGTCTGTTGATGGAAGTTGAAGTTTTTGTTCTATTGAAAGGGTCTTCACTTCTTCCACCTTTGTCTGTTCTCATCAGACACCCATAGGCATAACTATTACTTGCTTATGATAGATGAAATTTGTTGTATACATACTATCTTGCCATCAGATATGATTTTCCACTTTGACAAACAAATGAAAACAGTCGAGTACTTTTCATTCGTGCTTTGTCTGTTACAACAATTCAATTTTTGCTTCTTTACTTACTCAAGCCTTGTCTCCATGGAATAAGTTTTCTATGCTCATTTTTCTTTAAGACTTGCAACTTGATTCTGTATCCTAAAAACTTGATAACATTCATTAGTGCATAATCTTTAATCATGCATAACAATCTTTAATCATGTTTTGTTTGTCATCAAAACTATGCATTCATGTCAATATTCTCCCCCTTTTATTGATTACAAAACTTGATTAAAAATTATCTCATGAAAGTTAATCTCCCCCTGAATGTATGTAGATAAAAAAAATATTTACAATGTTTAATCATTCCACAATTACTATCTTCTGATGTTTCCTTATCTTGTTGTATATATATTCTCTATATTCTCCCCCTGATTATTTAGAATATATTCTCTCCTTGATTAGTTAAAGAGTATGCAGTTTTATATTTTCTTTTTGAGATAATTTGCATATTCTTTCTCCCCTTTTTTGTCATAAGCAAAAAAAAATCCAATCCTAGTAAGTATAGGCCAAACATGAAAAGAGAAACAAATAAAAATAGTATTTCAATTCATTTTAGTACAAGCAACAATACAATGCAGGTTAGCCTAGATACAAATATTCTAAGTTTGGGGACATGGAGAGAGAGAGATTTTTGTGGACCCAAAGAGGGTGTCCATTAGGTGAGGGTATGTGCATCCAAAACTTTGAGAGGTTTCTCGAAGTGTGAGACACTAAAGATTTGGATGGTGGATGAGAAGATGAGGTGTTGGAGATGGATGTAATATACTTATTTATTCCATCTCCCTCCTCTTCAAATGCTCAAGATGATGGTAACATGTGAACTAGGGCTATCTAGCAGAGATGAGATTGATGAATGGTAGCTGTGAAGCAAAATTTTGATGAGAAATGCTTCTGAGAGAATGAATGGAAGATTGATGAATACAAAAGCATTATCAACCCTCCAAGAGAACAACTGAAGAAGCGATGGTTGATTCTTCAGTCCCCACCACACGCTTGTCTTCTCTTTATGATTACTTTTGAAATGTTTTTCTTTGAAGAATTTCATCTTTGTGATGCAGAGAATGATTATGACTCAGGGGTTAAAATAAATTGAATGATGGGGCTATACAAGGTGGTTTATATGATTTTCCAAGAAAGGAAGAATAATTATTGCTAAATTTTTTTTTAACATGATCTCTAATAAAGTGGTGTCTGATTTCTATATGCTTAGTTCTTGAATGTAAAACTGGATTCTTTGTTAAGCATATAGCACTAGTGTCACATTTAATAGGGATGTCTTTATAGCTTAGTCTATAATCAAGAATTTATTGTTTCATCCATAACAATTAAGCTTAGCAACTTCCAGCTACTATGTATTCAACTTCTGCTGTAGAGAGAGCAACATTAGTCTATTTTTTAGAGAACTATTATACTAAACTATTTCCTAGAAATTAGCAGATTTAACTAGTACTTCTTCTATTAACTTTATATCCTCTAAAATTAGCATCACAATATCTAATAAGTTCAAAATCAATTCCTTTGAGATAATAAAGTCCCAGATTTGGTGTGTTAACCAGATACTTAAAAATTCATTTCACTACAATAAGATGAGATTCTCTGGACTAGACTAAAATCTAGCACATAAGAATACACTAAAGACAATGTCTAGTCTAGATGCAGTAAGGTAAAGAAGAGATCCAATCATACTTGTATATAGTTTTGATCTATAAGTTTACCTTTTCATCTTTGTCTAGCCTTATTGATGTGCTCATTGGAGTGCTTACTGCCTTAACTTCTTCCATTTTGAACTTCCTTAGCCTCTCTTTAGTGTATTTGGATTAGCAAATATAATTTCCATCATCTCTTTGCTTGATTTGCAATCCAAGGAAGTAATTCAATTCTCCCATCATACTTATTTCAAATTCATCTTGCATGATCTTTGAAAAATCTTGACAGAGTTTTTCATTAGTAGCTCCAAATATAATTTCATCTACATAAATTTGAACTATCAAGATATCTTTATCAATATTTTTGATAAAGAGAGTAGTGTCAACCTTTCCTCTTTTGAATTTATGATCGCTTAAGAATTTACTCGACCTTTCATACCAAGCTCTTGGAGCTTGTCTTAAACCATATAATGCATTGGTGAGCTTATAGACATGATCGAGTTGATCAACATTCTCAAAACTAACAAGTTGATCCACACACACTACTTCACTTAAATATCTATTTAGAAATGCACCCTTTGCATCCATCTCAAATAACTTAAAGTTCTTATGGGATGCAAAAGTAAGTAGCATTCTAATGGCTTCTAATCTAGTTACAGGGGCATATGATTCTTAAAAGTCAATTCCTTCTTCTTGAGATTACTCCTTAACAACTAATCGTGCTTTGTTTCTTACAAGTAACCCACTTTCATCTAATTTATTTCTAAATACCCATTTAGTTCTAATTATATCAACATTCTTTAATTTTGGAACTATGTCCCATACTTTGTTCATTTCAAACTAATTAAGCTCTTCTTACATTACTATAATCCAATTTTCATCATTCATAGCTTGATCAATGTTAGTTGGTTCTATTATGGATATGAAGGCACAATAAGCACAGACATTTTGCATAGACCTTCTTGTTTTTACACCGTCATATACATTTTCTATAATTTACTTCCTAGGATGAGCAGTAACAAATCTCAAATTAGTAGGAGGTTGATAAGGAACATTACCTACTCTTATCTCCTTTTCATTTTCTGAACTTTGTATGTCTTCATCATTGGTGCCATTCTCTTGATCCTTCATATTGAGCTTCTTCATATTTGTTGTAGCTTCATCTACATCACTATCACACTCCTTTCTTGGGGTAATATTTGCTTTATTAAATTTGACATGTATGGACTCTTTTACAACCTGTGTTTTCTTAATGTAGACTCTAAATGCACTACTGTTAGAAGAGTAAGCATCCAAAGGGATGAAAATATTAGATGTTTGGTTTTCTTCCTTTCCAAAGCTCATATGGGGTTTTCTTTAGGATTTCTCTTATGGTGACTTTGTTCAACACATGGCAAGCAGTACTAACTACTTCTCCACACAATCTTTTGAATAATTTACTTTCATTCAGCATGGTTCTTGCCATTTCCTAAATTGTCCAATTCTTTCTTTCCATAACTCCATTTTGTTGAGGAGTTTTCGGGTGTCACACCTGTGGTGTTAAATTTTGATAATTATATATTGATTAATAAAAAAATTAAGTTTGAAAGGAATTAACGCAAGTATAAGTATCATGGAGCAAATTGCAAGTGGATGCCATTGAAATTATGACTTGATTTTTGATCATTTGAGGGTGTGAAATGTGAAAATTATACCATTATTAGGTGAAAGGTAATGGAAAATAGATTAGGAACATACGCAGAAAATGGGGCAGTAGGTGGACTTTTCAACCTAAAAAAGGATGCCATGATGTTGGACTAAAGAAAGGGATAGTGTGTGGGTAGATTTTTCCATGGTGTAGCATGGAATTTAATGCCGTGACATGGGTTATCCTTTTATTTGAGGCAGTCGACGATTTGACCATTTTTCGTCATCCCATTTCTTTCGTCCATTCCATTTCTTCCCCTTTTCTTGCCCTAACCTTGTTTAGCCTAATCCCAAGCCATTTTAGCTAGGAAATCATCATGCCTAGCTAGTAAATCAGGTGATCTTACTTTTAGACCCTAGCTGGAGAAATTTGAACCATGAAAAATGGAAGAAATGGAAGAAATGTTGGATTTCTCCCAAATCGATGGTACCAACTAGAGTTTTGGACTTGGATTTATATCCATGAGAGAAAGCCATACATGGATTATTTGGTAAGTTAGTTTTTCCTCTCCTTATTTTGGATTTTGTTAAGTTAGAGTTTTGGGATTTTGGGATTTTGGAGAAAAATGATTGATCTAAAGTAGGATTCATGGGAGAAATAACTTAATATAATGATTACCATGACTTGGCTAGAGAAATTAGAGATTTTGCAAAGCTAGGGTTTTAATGAATAGTGAAATTTGGGGATTTTGTGATTTTTATTGAATTTATCATGAGATAAATGATTAACGACATGATTAGTATATTTTAGAACATGTATGGAGTGGTTTGGACTAGTAGAATTGAGTTTTGGGCTATGACCTAGTTAGGATTTAAAGAGGATGTTTGTGAATGGATTATGTAAGCTATAAATTAATTAGATTAAAAGTTTAATTGAGTTATTTATATATTGTTTAAAGGATAATCAAGTAAGGTACCTGATAAACATGTTAAACAAGAAGGGTTCTTGTGAAAATTGTGGAGAAACCCAAAGTTAATTAGTGTTTATCATGTGTTTGATGATTATAGCCAGACATTAGCTATGAATGATGAATTATAATTGGCATTAACTCTGTACAGGATGATCTGAGAAGGATGAAAAGACAAAGCTTGAGAAAATTGGTGGAGCTTGAGACCTGAGGTAAGTAGGCGACCCTTTGTATGTTTTGAATGAATGGATGGGGAGAGTAGATATCCCATGTTTGTTCCGGGCATGCATGTTTAGATGAGGGATTGTGGATATCCCGTGTTTGATTAAGAATGATGTTTATCTATTTTATAAATACATGTGTATTGAGGAATAGTGAATATTCCTTGAGTATGTAGAGAATGGAAGTATGTGATTGTATGAATGTAATGGGATATTAATTATCCCACAAATAATATGTATGCATGAATATAAAAAGGGATAGAGAGTATCCCTTGGATTGAAATGAATTAGAAGCCATAAAGTTCCTTATGTTATACTCATCCTTGTGTATGGATGTCTTCTACATTAAAGGGATAGGGAATATGCCAGTTTTGTGATAAGAATGTATAAAATAGAGTGGATGGATGATATCCTTGGGTTGTATTGATAGGAATGTGTATGGATAGTATCAGGATTTGAGCCTCATGGTATGTTTGTTTTTGTATTATATATCTCAGGATGAGATGAAAGTATATTATAGTTATGGTTGTGATTGTATACACCTAAAGGGCGTAGGGTGTTGTATTGGATTGAGTAGGAGTTAAGCCTCCTGGACATATTTAGATTATGTTATTTTGATTCATGTTCTAGGTTAGAACATGTGTATAAATCATGATTTATTATTATTGTTTATTAATTGTGCCTACTTATTGAGTTGCTTGGACTCACGCCTCCTTTCTTAAATTTTTAGTTGACAGGTTAAACAAAAGATGTATGAGAGAGAGACTAAAGATCTCTAGATGGTATGATCGTATATTGGGATTGGAATCCCATTTAGTATTAGTGCATAATTGTAATCCATATAGTAATGGTGTGATTGTTGTTTAAATAATTCAAATGGTGTAAAGTGAAGCATTGGCATGTCTTAGTAGATAACATATATTATGATGATAAGGTGTAATGCCATCATGGTATGCCACAAGTCCTAGGCTATGGATAAAATGGGTCAATTTAGATTATTGTTTTATGTTTATAAATTCAAATTGCTGTAATTGATAAATGATGTATATCAGGTTCTCATCTTGATATTTTAGGGGAAAATTTATTGAATTTTCGGTAAAAATCTCATTAGAAATTAGGTAAACTAGAAAATGAGACCCAACCACCCCCACCTTGGAAATGAGGAAATTTATGTATATTTATAGTGGATTTACAATGTAAAATGGAGTAACGGTCCTGAGTGGGCAGGGCGTTACATGGGGGATGAGAAACTATAGTGAATTCTTATTTTATTACAAAAATCAATGAATCTTTTATTCTTGAATTCACCACAGTGATCATTATAGATGGATACAATAGACATTTGTTTCTCATTTTGGACTAGCTTTGAAAAAGTATAAAACATTGAAAATGCTTCATCTTTTCTAGTTAAGAAAATTACCCATGTAAATCTAGAATAGTAATCCACTATCATATATACGTATCTTTTTCCTCCAAGTATGACTATGCCTGATAGTCCAAATAAATCCATATGTAATAGTTATAGAGGTTTGGATGTCGATACTTCATTTTTAGGATGGAAGGATACTTTGGTCTATTTTGACAATTGATTAGATTTGCATATTTAATTTTTGTCATAGTTTAATTTTAGTCAACCAATCACAAGATCCTTTTTCCACAAAGATTTGACATTTGACATATTGATATATCCCATCCTCTTGTGCCATATCCATGGATCATCCTTTACTAAAATTAAGCATTTTCCAACTATATCATCTAACTGTACTAGATAAATATTTCCATGCGTTTTTTTGCTAAATAGTAGATCATTGTCTATACTGAATACATTAAATGCAGATGGTTCAAACACAACTTTGTGAATCTATAAAAATATTTTTAGGTAAATTATATATTTATAAAATAGTAAATAAGAATTTTATTTTAGAAATTATGTACATGTATTCTACGCCCCCGGGAGTGCCGATAAAATTTAGTTTTAGGGCCTGATTGGCTCAGAGCCCAGTGTGGCTCATTTATGTATTTTATGATGGCCATGGGGCCAACTTGTGTCCACCATGTTGCGAGGAGTGGCCTGGTTGGCCAGTGGGCGGTTGTGTGGGCAGCCGACGCGGCCGGGCGTGCTATTGGCTTGGACGACCTAACTGTTATGATTGGCTTGAGTAGCTTGTGTAGGTGTGTTTATGGAGAATTGGTACTCTTGTGAGGTGATGAGGGTGAGGTGCCACTGGATATAGCAATATGGCTGTGTGAACCTGGCAGGCTTCTAGTTGGGAGTACCAGGATGGACCTGACATGTTGAAGAGTAAAAGGGTAGTGTTCTGGTTTGTGTGCCTCTCGGGGAGGAGTGTGTGGATGATGGTGGAGCAATATATGGGTATAAGAGGTAATCATGGATTGGTAAATACAAAAGGGCAGTATGACATATCTGTATTCGAGTCGGTATTGACCGATTAACTATTTATACAATATCATTGTCGGTATTTGAGTCGGTATTGACCGATTAACTATGCCTATGATATCATTATGAGTATGTGTATGAAATAATTAATGAGATGTTAATATTAAAATCTTAATGAACCTGGCCACTGACTGACTATGACATCCTGCATATGGCATGACATGTTTTGCCTGTTTGTATCATTGTTTACTATTCTATTTGGCGTTGTTTATTACATTATTTATAGTCATATTTTTCCGCTTACTTGCTTAATGAGTTTTGCCTAGACTCACCCTTTTATTTAAATTTTAGCTAACAGGTCAGAGAACGGATCCCAACAGGGTGTTGGGTCTCGCAACGGGGCTAGGCCATGACACCAGTAGAGGCTTTACTCCTTTTCAGGATATATGATGATGTATATTGTTGGATGGATTTTGAATGTATATGAGACATGTATCATTACTTAGTTTTACAGCATGTCATTTTATGGTATAGTGTACCCTGATCTTGGTCTGTGGGTATTGTGGTGATGGGTGTTTTGGAGGCGGCAATTATATAATTTGTGTAGAAAATGGTAGGGCCTGGAGGTGGCCATATTATATTTCCATATTTGTTATATAATTATTGTGGTTTAGCATGTTGTATACAGGATAAAGGTGGTAAATCAAGGGAGACTCTGTCGGAATTTTCTCTAAATTTATCACTAGTAACGCTTCAGGGAGGTGGGGCATAACATTTCTTTAGATCTCTAACCTCCTTTTATATAGATAGATTTCTTTCTGCCAAAATAAAATTTACTTTGATAGTTGCATCAAAGTATCTTTTCTTTTGAGTAAGTTTTTGGCCAAGTGATTCAAACTCACTAAAGGGAGAGTTGTATGATTGTTGTAACTTATCAAGGTTTTTGTCTTTGTCAGAAGTGCTATTTGCACTTGAAGAGTCAAAACTGTAAGAGTAATATGAATTTACCTCTGTCTCTAGCTCCGTTGTGCACTACTCTTTGATGGTGATTTGATCTATTGATTCATTCTCCATCTGGGCCATGCAGCATATTTTTGTAAGGTGTCCAACTTCGTTGTCACCTTTCTCACTTGAGTTGGTTCCTGATAATACTTCGTCATTCACATACATTCCTCTGGCTTGGTTTCTTGAGGACTTCTTGAAGTATTTCTTTTCTTTTCTATCATCCTTCTTGTTCATATTTACTTTTTCTTTGTTATAACATTCAGGAGACATATGTCTAATCCCTCCACATCTATAGCATGTAGGGAGATCCTTCTTTCTTTTAGCCATTTTATTTTGTTTCCTAGGCTATCTCCTTAATGAGCTGCCTCTATTGATTCTTGCAAATGTTCTAAAATTTTTGACCAAAATGGCCATATCATCTTTAGATTGTGATGCCGGATCACTACTACTTGCTTTGGTTACTTTCAGAGTAATATTTTTCTTTGGTTTTTCCAGCTCCTCCCTTTTATTCTTAATCAGCTCATGTGATATCAATGAGCTGATAAGATCATCCACCAGAAGACTATTTAGATCTTTTGCTTCCTCTATTGCTATAATCTTCTGGTTCTACAATTCTGGCAGTACCCTTAGTATCTTCATCACCTGTTCAGAATCTGTAACTTCTTTTTCCAAACCTTTTAAAGCATTAATAACTTTAGAAAAATGAGCATATATTTCATATATACTTTTTCCTTTATCCTAAAATGTTCTAGTTCCCCTATAAACATATTTCTTCTAGTTCCCTTGACTTGTGAGGAACCTTCATAAATAAACACTAATTTATCCCATATATCCTTTGCAGTAGTGCAAGAGGATACTCTATCAAACTTAGATGAGGATAGTCCACAAAATAAAGAGTTTATAGCCTTTGCATTATTTTGAACTGAGGTGGCTTCCTCTTTGGTCCATGCATCTACTTTAGTAGTGAAAAAAGTGATTTTAACTTTAATAACCCTCCAAGATTCCATATCATAGGCTATAATAAATTGCTTCATCCTTAACTTCTAGTAAGCAAAGTTAGTTCCATCAAATAGGGGTGGTTGGGAAGATGATTGCCCCTCGGCAAATATTTGTAATGAGGATGATGGGTTTGCTATTGGATCACTACAAGTGTTAATGTACTCTTCTTTGATACCACTTGTTAGTCCCGAAGGTTAGACAAAACCCAAGAGGGGAGAGGTGAATTAGGTACTAAAAAAAAATTTATTTCTCAACCCTTTTTGGATTACTCTTCCCTCTAGCAATCAATCACTCAATCAACAAATGCACAAAATAAATAAGACAATGATTTCTTATAGTGGTTCGAGTAAACACTCTACTCCACTCTTCTAAGAGCATTTTTCTCTTAGTATCTTCGATTCCACTATTCCCAATAGCAGAAATATAATAATGTCCCTGACACTCTTCTAGATTCCAGCTCTAAGGGGCCATAAACAAGTGTCCCCAACACTATTTTGGATTTCAGCTCCAGGGGGCATAAACAAGTGTCCCTAACACTCTTCTAGATTGTAGCTCTACGAGGCATATTCATAGTACTACCAGCACTCTTCTAGATTTTAGCTTTAGGGGTGTGAATATTTAGCTCTTATTAGTACTCAGACAGTCATAACACTTCTTGAGTCTAGTCTCCACAACTAGCTCAAGGAACTTTACAAGAAATGAATATCAGAAATTTAAGCACAAGAATTTCTCAGTAAGCACAGGGGAAGGTTTCTGACAGTTGAATGTGGAAGTAAATAATCTTCCCCAAGGTAGTTAAGAGTCTTAAAAAATTAAGGAAGGTTTGAATGCAAAGTTCTTGACTTTTGAAGGATTGTAGAAGGTTTAGCTCAGATCAGTAAATGCTCTCAAGAGGGTTTCGAATGATTTTCTCAATGTTTTTTTTGTTCCTCCTACTCCCGCGATACTTTATTTATAGCTACTTTGAATTCTAGTCAATGCTGGTCAGATTAATAATAGAGGATGTTCTGATTGGTGTATTTTGAACTCTCTGACTTCTATGTATTCCTCATATGCTAGAATGCTTACAGCGTCAACCTTGGAGAAGATGATTTCTGGTTTCTCAATAAGCTTTGGTCGAGATATTACTGCAATGGTTGCCTCTTTTATTAATATACCAAGATCATTATTAATGTTGAGCAAAGTCCAATAGTTCATTTTGACCGTTGCTCAACTTTTACTTATGATCGATGAACTATCTATCTAGATGTTCATAACACAAAGTCCCTTCATCTTTGTCTTTCATAAGTGATAGATAAATCATTTTTTCTATTGGTGCCAAACGAATCAATCATTCAATTTCTTTGTTTGTTGCATCATAGAGGCATAAATGTTTTGTTGCTTCAGAGCTTCACCTATTGGGTTTGTCTGTTGTAAGTGATAAACGAAGTGTTGGATTGCATATGAGTTTTCTTCGCACCTTCATTTGATGGAATATTTCTCTACTTTGTCTATTAACAAATGATGATCACTGAGGAATTCTTTGTTCTGCCAGATGCCTTTTCTTTCATTTTATCTATTGATGATCATTATCTCACTTGTAATAGATGAAGTTTTTTCTCTGTCATAAGATTCTTGCTTCTCCGTTTTCTCTGTTGATTACAGATAAAATTTTTGTTCTACTGAAAGGGTCTTCACTTCTTCCACCTTTGTCTGTTTTCATCAGATGACCATTGGCATAACTATGGCTTGCTTATGATAGATGAAATATGTTGTATACATATTGTCTTGCATCCATCATATATGATTTTTCACCTTGACAGACGAATGGAAACAGCCGAGTCCTTTTCATTCATGCTTTGTCTGTTACAACACTTTATCTTTTGCATCTTTACTTGCTCAAGCTTTATCGTCTTAGAATATGTTTTCTATGTTTATTTTTCTTTATGACTTGTAACTTGATTCTATATGCTAAAAACTTGATAACATCCATCAATATGTAATCTTTAATTAAGTTTTGTTTATCATTATAACCATGCATTTATGCCAACAAAAGTATCCATCTAATTGTTTATCAGACAAAGTCCCTTTGTCTTCCAGTTTGTCCATGGTAAGTAGCAGATGAATCATGGAGGTATAGATGAATCATCATTCCATCACTTCATCTTTTAGATTGTCTGTTGTAGTAACAGACAAATTGCAGAGGCCCAAATGAATTATCTTCCCAGCACTTCATTTGTTAGATTATCCGTTGAACTATTAAGGGACTGACAAACTATGTTTTGAGCACTTGGTCTGGTGGATTCTCTATTGTAAGTAGCAAATGAACTGTAAGAGCGCAAATGAATTGTCTCTTTAGCATTTTATCTGTTGAGTTATCTATTGTAAGTAACAGACATATAGTTAAGGTGCAGATGAATTATCCTTTTGTCTATTGAAATGTTTGTTGCAGGTAGTAGATGAATTTAGAGGTACAGACAGATTCCATTGCTCCATCAGACAAACTCCACTACTCTACTAAATGAACTCCATTTCTTGGCTTTTGTCTATTTTTAACAAACAATCATTGGCTCGGTGAGTTGTTTGACTATTTCTCTTATATGACAGAAAAATGGAAACTCAGTTGATTCCTTTTCATTTGAGCCTTGTCTATAGTAGTACTTCATCTTTTGCTTCTACACTCACCCAAGCTTTTCAGTCTGATAGATTGACGCCTTGGAATATCTTTTCAATGTTCATTTTTCTGTTTGGTCTACAACTTGATTCTGCATGCTAAATGCTTGGCAATCACCATTAGTACATAATCTTTAATCAAGTTTTGTTTGTCATCGAAACCATGCATTTATACTAACACTTTGCATTTGACCTTATATTAGGAACAATTTAATTTTTCACTATGGGAAAGGGGATTTAGGTTTAGGTTGTGTTATTATTTTTATTTTTGGGAAAAAATTGAGAGAGATAGAGAGTTTTGCCCTTTGTTTTGGTGGCTTCCTATGATTTGAGGTAGTGGATGTCATGAGCAAGATTCGATTAAGTTTGAAAAATTGAAAACATGATTGAATAAGTAATCTTTCAATTTATAATTAATTAGTCTAGTTATTTTCCTTGAGAATGGTGATGACTAAATTTCATAGACAAACGCTGGTGAGATTTTGAGCGTTTAAACCGACACTTCCATATCAGTCTCATTCCTTTCTTTCATTAGAGAATTCTTCCTTGGATTTATTTCTCTAGAGCTTGCCTTGATTTTCTTTGATATCACATTGATACATGCATGCATGAACATGATTAAGGTCATCTTTGTTATAAGCTACATAAGCCAAATAGCCTACTTTGCAACTAATTTACCCTTGGTTGAACCCCCTTTGAGCTTTTTTGTGCACCCACATTACAAGCTTAAAACCCAAAAAAATGATATCTTTACCTAGCCATAGAGCTAGTGGAGCATGGGTTATCATTATGCTATGCATGGGTGTACACGAAATAAATTAGGCAGGTGTTTGAATTTGTGCTACAACTTTGATTAGTGAAAGGGAATATGTTTTTATTCTCAATTCGTGAGTTCCAATGTAAAAAAATGAGAGAAGAAATTGCTTATATTCTTAATTCTTCAAAAATTTTCAAGAATGACGTTTGCTTATATATCATATATACAAGGAAAGAGGTTTTTGAATGAAATGATTGGCTTTGCATGTCTTTTATAGTTGAGCTTGAGTTGGTTTACTTGTGCTTGACTAGTTTCAATGGCTTTTGAGCTAAATTTTAAAATATTTCTCCCCTTGTCCTTAAAACATGTTACAACCCTTGAAAGGTCCTTATGATTCATATTATGCATTGTTGAACATACTATCTAGCTTGATTTTGATGATGAACATTTTTAACCAAGTATGTTTTGATGATAAGCAAAGACATGAGTGAAACATTAAAGTATTAACAATTTGCTCTCGAGTATGTTGTAGAAATATTAACTCATACTCAACTTGAGAATAACCTTCGTAATGATAAAAGGAAGAAACAAAGTAAATGCTCTTTAAAAATAAGTAAATAGATTTCATATATAGTTGAAATAAGAAAATAGAAATATTAAAGTCTCGAAGACATGCCTCGAAGCCAACAAAAATATATTTGAAGTCATCTCAACATGTTTCGGAATCATCTCAACATGTTTCGGAGTAAATAGACAATGCTTCAAAATCATCACTGTTTGATCGGAAGATCGGGCTCAAGAAATGATGAGGAAGAAATAAATGCAAATGGAATGACATGACCGAAATTGGTCGCCTTCGGAAAAT